>JAVXUP010002860.1:0-102534 GCA_033070095.1 Escallonia herrerae
TTCGCGCACACTTTATCACCCAATTCATAACTTCCAAAAAATCTTGTAGATTTTTTTGTCACTTTTTTTTTGCTCATTGTACCTTAGGCATGCTAGTTAGCCGATTCTATGAATTTTGGCGAAAATTGAGACATTATTTTTTTGATTTTCCTACGAAGGGCCTATTCGCGCACACTTTATCGCCCAATTCATAACTTCCAAAAAATCTTGTAGATTTTTGTCACTTTTTTTTACTCATTGTGCCTTAAGCAAGCTAGTTAGCCCATTTCTATGAATTTCAGAGAAAATCAAGGCCAATATTTTTTTTCATTTTCTTACAAAGGGCCTGTTCGCGCACACTTTAGCGCTCAATGCTTATCTTGCGAAACATTTTGTAATTTTTTTGTCACTTTTTTTTTACTCATTGTTCCTTAGGCACACTAGCTAGCCCATTCTATGAATTTCGGCAAAAATCGAGATAAATTATTTTTTTGATTTTCCTACGAAGGGCCTATTCGCGCATACTTTATCGCCCAATTCATAGCTTCCAAAAAATCTTGTAGGTTTTTTTGTCACTTTTTTTTTGCTCATTGTAGCTTAGGCACGCTAGTTAGCCCATTCTATGAATTTCGGCAAAAATGGAGACAAATTATTTTTTCTATTTTCCTAAAAGGGCCTATTTGCGCACACTTTATCACCGAATTCATAGCTTCCAAAAAATCTTGTAGATTTTTTTTGTCGCTTTTTTTTACTCATTGTACCTTAGGCATGCTAGTTAGCCCATTCTATGAATTTTGCCGAAAATGAAGATAAATTATTTTTTCAATTTTCCTAGAAGGGCCTATTCGCGCACACTTTATCGCCCAATTCATAGCTTCCAAAAAATCTTGTAGGTTTTTTGTCACTTTTTTTTGCTCATTGTACCTTAGGCACGCTAGTTAGCCCATTTCTATGAATTTCGATAAAAATCAAGGCAAATAATGTTTTTCGTTTTCCTATGAAGGGCCTGTTCGCGCACACTTTAGTGCCCAATGCTTAGCTTGCGAAAAATCTTGTAATTTTTTTTTTGTCACTTTATTTTGCTCATTGTTCCTTAGGCACGCTAGTTAGCCCATTCTATGAATTTCGGCAAAAATCGAGATAAATTATTTTTTTAATTTTCCTACGAATGGCCTATTCGCGCACACTTTATCGCCCAATTCATAGCTTCCAAAAAATCTTGTATATTTTTTGTCACTTTTTTTTTGTTCATTGTACCTTAGGCACGCTAGTTAGCCCATTCTATGAATTTCGGCAAAAATCGAGACAAATTATTTTTTTGATTTTCCTACGAAGGGCCTAATCGCGCACACTTTATCGTCCAATTCATAGCTTCCAAAAAATCTTGTAGATTTTTTTGTCACTTTTTTTTGCTCATTGTACCTTAGGCGCGCTAGTTAGCCCATTCTATGAATTTTGGCAAAAATTGAGATAAATTATTTTTTTGGTTTTCTGACGAAGGGCCTATTCGCGCACATTTTATCGCCCAATTCATAGCTTCCAAAAAATCTTGTAGATTTTTTTGTCACTTTTTTTTTGTTCATTGTACCTTAGGCAAGCTAGTTAGCCCATTTTTATGAATTTCAGCGAAAACTGAGATAAATAATTTTTTTTATTTTCCTATGAAGGGCCTGTTCGCGCACACTTTAGTGCCCAATGCTTAGCTTGCGAAAAATCTTGTAATTTTTTTTGTCACTTTTTTTTTGCTCATTGACCTTAGGTACGCTAGTTAGCCCATTGTCCAAAATCAAACAATAGTAATAATAAATCTAATTCAATCTCAAACCTTAATATCCAAAATCCAACAATAGTAATAATAATCCATACGAGCGTCTACTACATCTCAGGATAATGGTAAGGAAGGCGTCTAGCTACACCCTTTTTCAGCTCCCAGCCTATCCTATATCTAAACGTCAAGGCATCCCTTCGAGACCACGTATCATATTCTAGCACATCCGAGCCAGCTATGTAGTCCATGTACTTGAGGACGTAAACCCTGCAATCATGACTGTTATATTGCTTTGGTTGGTTTTGTATCATCGCGACCGTCCAAGGCTCTATCATTGTTTTGCTCGTGATGGCTTCCCCCTTAAAATGTCGGAATGCTAGTGGAATGATAGTAGTCTGCATCGAATAATAAAAAAGGTTATCAAGCCCAATTCATAACAAGAAGAATAGACTCAGACTATGAGCGAAGGTCAAGAATTTCTTGACCTTCGCTCATAGTCTGAGTCTATTCTTTTTGTTATGAATTGGGCTTGATAACCTTTTTTATTATTGGATGCAGACTACTAACCACCGCATTGGTGTACGTGGAGTACATCTACGTCAGCTGCCGACCAGGTTCGTCTTCCTTTAGGCTATCGTATATGTGGATCGCTTTATTGTATGGATAGAGAACTAATAGGAAGAAGTGGCTTGCATGAAGAGCAGGTAGCATGATTAGGTTCGCCTCAACTACGTTACATTGATAGTCCTCGTTCAAGTAGGAAAGCACGTTTTCAGATGGTCTCCATTCACCCTTGCTTGTCCCTCGCATCCTCCTCCATTCTGTGAACTCCTTCATGCAATTCACCATGATGGGGATAACAAAAGAGCCATACATGTTGAGCTTTAAAGTTTGGTAGGGGTTATAATTTAGCTCTCTAACACGGAGGAGATCTACATAAGCGTCTATGAGAAAATTCAAAATATCTGTGTCCGGTGCCAACAGTCTTAGATCAGAGTGACGTAGGAATCCCGAAACAAGAAAGTCTGCTGTAGCGATTGCCTTGTGCCCGAAGTAGTGCTGGTCGATCCAATCCCGTTTGGCCGGACTCAATGGCTTTGTCGGTTGTCCTTTATCCGACCGAATGCTTGGGCGCAACGCCTGGATTCCTACTTGGGTCACCTGACTCTGGCGCTGAGAGTCGTACACGTCAGGAGGCAAGCGACTAGACAACTCCCACACCTGAATCTGGGGATGAGAGTCGTACGCGTCATGAGGCAAGCGACTAGACGGCTCCCACGCCTGACTCTGGGGCTGAGAGTCGTACGCATCAGGAGGCAAGCGACTAGATGGCTCCCCTTGGTAACCCCGGTACGCAAGACTAAAGTTGTGAACTTCAGTTTTGTACCTCTCAATGGACCTCTTCAGATTATCAGGAGCCTGCGTGACAAACCAATCGAACCCCTCCAGCTGCTTGAACACCTCAGTGCCCTGGTCAACCTAAAAAACATTCATAGAAAAATGGCTAATCATTTCAGGCATGGTCGATAAGGTACGCAAATAAAAATTGAAACAACACTAGCATGACTTACAATGTTCAATGCCCAGAACTGGTCATAGATCTCACGTGGCGCATACGATGTCTTCCTCACCTGGGAAGGGCGATTCACCCTCGTGCGCGTCACCTTGAGAAACCATTGCAGGTACTCCTTAATATTGATGCTGTCGGCCTTCAGTGATACAAGGCTATCATAGGTTTCTTGCCAAGTATTCCACTGTTGCACCTCGTCGCTCAACAAATTCAAGGCATCAGGCACCTCGAAGTTCGGCCCTCGACCACTCCTGTATGGCCGCATGTCTACAGTGGGTTTTGGTATCCCTTGTAGACAGCCACTTTGCCTCATAGCTCGATCGGGCATATGAAACTCACATACTTCGAAGTGAATAAGCAGCACTCAAACCAAACCTGCCAGCACGTACGACACCGGAAGTTGCCAACACCACTCATCCAACCGATGCATCACCTTGCCATATGGTTGCCACGTCACCTGGGATGAATTGAGTATCTCTAGTTCCCCCCGATAGAACTTTAGATGGTGGTGAGGGTCTACCGGTCTCCTTCAGTTGGTCGTTGGCCCTAGGCCCACACCCTAGGCCACGTCTCATCGGAATCTACCCGCGGTTGTGGACGACCCATGGGTAGCCTCTCGTAAGACCAAACCTGTGAATGCAAACATTATCTGGAATTAGTAATTAATGCACGAATATATTGACAGGCGACAATGGACTTTTTGCTCGAAGTAATGAGTTTTCCATAACATGGGATTCCAAGTATAAATCTGACGTCCTCTAATGTAATAGTCATTTCACCAAACCAAAAGTGAAATGAGTTCGTCTCGCTCCTTCATCATTCAACTAGAGCGGATATAAGGCAATCGTCGTGCCGAGACCAAATCCTACAATCGGTGAACATAGATAAATTTTGACGGTGTAATATTTGTATTTGTTCCTCGTTTAGTACCCACTCTTCGAGGTGACTTGTGCTTTGAATTGTTTCCAAAACACCCCTATCGACACCGTCAAATACGTGCCTCGCGACGTGGTCATCGTCATCGTATATGATTGATGTATCATGAGGTCCGGGGTTGAAATCCATATTTCTAAGAACAAAATATAATCGTAAACCAACTTAGCGTCCATAATATTTACATTCCAAAACTATAACTGAATCTTTAACCTAGCTTACCAACGCATTAGCAATACTCATTATCTCATTATTTCAATGTATTAACACCATTCCTCACTTCCCACTACTCCGAACGCTTAATTACGCGCTTTCCCTAAAATTTAGCGCCAACGTGGCAATTTACCAATATACCCCTTGATGGCCGCTACACCACCAACACCTCAAAACCGCTTTAAAATTACTTTTTAAATGTATTACATCAATTATATACCAAATATTTCCTTAGAAAATTTTAAAGGGGATGAGTTACCAAAACACCCCTGACTTATGCAAAATACCCCCTGGCAGCCATCGCCCCGACAACCATCTCAGAACAACTTTAAAATAACTTTTCAGGTGTCTTACACCCTTTCCCTAACTAAAAGTCAATCGGAAAATTTTACAATGTTCAATTACCAAAATACCCCCGATGAGCGGCAAATTACCGAAATGCCCCCGGGGGTTCATTATCACCCTAACACCCCAAATTGGCTTCAAAACAACCTTTCAAGTGTTTTACTTACATTTATGGACTAAAAAGTCATTTGAAAAACTTAACATTGTAAAATTACCAAAATACCCCTCTCGGGATGGCAAATTACTAAAATACCCTCTGGCATCAGAAAATCTCAAAAGTACTTTGAAATGCTATTTTAAGCTTCCTGAATTCATTCTTGATCTAAAAAGTATTTTACGGATTTTTCGCCCAAAAATCCAGAACCGGTGTCCGGATCGAGCGCTTAAAAGCCCGTTTGACCAAAAAAATAGTTAACGACTTCAGAATGGCCCAATTCTTGGAAAATGGAACTTCCCAACATTCTAGGGTTCTCATAAAAGTTTCGCGCTAAATCGCACTAGCTTGATAATTTAAATTACGCTGCAAAGTTACAAGGTTCCGCGTATCAGTTAAGCCCTTTCCAGTCTTTGGAAAAATTTGAAATTTTTCCCTGATATAGATCTTTTAGAAATAACTAGGGTCTTTTTTTTTGTACTTTGACAAAATCTTGCTCTAGATATTTTTTATAAATTTGTGAAAATTCCTAATTTTGACGCCCAAAAAAATCGTTATTTTGGAATCTATAAATGTAATACCCTGATTTGTATAAACCTAATTTTGACGCCCTAAAGACCGCTCATCCGATCTCCGATTGATCTGATTTTTGTTTCGTTCAATTTATATTTTCGTTATCTTCGATTTGAGTCTATAATGACTATTTTTGGACTTCGAATGAATATTCGCTAATAAACGCTAGTTCAATCCCTAATTTCAAACTATCAAAAAACACGAATTTTAGACTGTGGTAAGAACAATTTAAGCATAACACAATTTAAACAATCCATTGGTAAGAACAATTTGAAATTAACATTGAATTATAAGAAAATTCAAAATACTTACTTGTTTTAACTTGATATATTTAAAGAAAAATCCACCGATCTTCTACCAGTTATCCACCGATCTTCTAGCATAAAATTTTTTTGTTTGTATTGTTGTGGAGATTATGTAGGTGAGATATGGAGTATGAAGAGAGTTGGTAAAGATGATGGTGAGTGGAAGAAAGGGTTCGGGGAGAACGGATTATAAAGTGAGGGAGAGAGAAGACAGAAAAAATTAGATCCGTGAGTGAGTGCAGTCAAAGGCTGTGAAAGAAAACAATTGCAGAAGACTGTTCGGCTTTGAGCTGCATTTCTGGAAGCATGAAATGGGGGAACGAGGGGGGAGGAAAAAGGACAAAAGGAGGGCCGGGGGGGGGGGGGGGAAAGGACACGTAAAAGGAGGGGGGACCGGGGGGAAAGGAATAAAAGGACAAAAGGAGGGGGCCGGGGGGAAGGACACGTGGAATGAGGATTATACCAACCGCAACACATTGTTGCGGTTGGGGGGCTTTGTGGGATGATTACAACCGCAACAAAGAGTTGCGGATGGGGCAAAATTGGACCGAAACACTTTGTTACGATTGGGGTGCTACCAGTGGGCCCGCGACCGCTACTCTTTCTTGCGGTTGGGGTTGAAGGGCATTATTGTCAAATTTTGCAACCCATGAGAGAGTAGCGGTTGCAACTTTTTGCAGAAAAAAAAAAACACATCTGAGCCGCCCACGCGTACACGTGGACGACTAGATTTATGGTCGAGAAATAACAATTTCTCCACCGGTAGACAGGGATCGGCTCCCATATATATATATAGACAGACACGCACCCGTGCGTGCGCACACACATAGAGAGAGATACATAGATACATATGAGTAATTTTGAAGATACAATAGTTATATTAAGTATTACTAAGTTAGTACAATGATTAGGGTGAGTTTTAGAATCACTAGAATCAGTTTTTGAATTACATGGGGCTTATAAAAAAATCTTATTACTTCTGCAAAATTAATTAGATATAAAAATAAAGATCATATCAAAATTTAAATTAATTATTAGATCACGTTTTTATTCTAATATATTTACACACACACACAGAGATAGATAATAGATACATATGAGTAATTTTGGAGATACAATATATAGCCATATTAAGTATTAATAAGTTAGTATAACGATTAGGTTGAGTTTTAGAATGACTAGAATCAGTTTTTGAATTACATAGGGCTTGTAGAAAACCTTATTACTTATGCAAAATTAATTAGATATAAAAATAAGGATTGTATCAAAATTTAAATTAATTATCAGATCACGTTTTAATTCTAAATATCTTAAGTTTTATATATATATATATATATATATATATATATATATATATATATATATATATATATATATTCATATTAGAAAATGATTTTGAAGATAACAGTCAATATTAAGTCCTAATAAGTTAGTATAATGATTAGGTTGAGTTTTAGAATGATTAGAAATAGTTTTCAAATTACATAGGGCTTACAGAAAACCCTCATTACTCCTGCAAAATTAATTAGATATAAAAGTAAGGATCCTATTATAATTTAAATTAATTACTAGATCACATTTTTATTCTAAATCTCATAAGTATTTTTTGGGTCTGTGGATTTTAATTTCCATATTAGAAAATGCTTTCAAGGACATAATTGTCAAAATGAAGTCTTAATAGATTAGTATATTGATTAGATAGAGTTGTAAAATGATTAGAATTGATTTACAAATTAATTTTTCTTCTAAATCGAAAGTATTATTTTCCTTATATATATATATATATATATATATATATATATATATGAGTTTTTATATTCATATTAAAGAGTAGGTTTAAAAATACGATAATGAATATTAAATCCTAATAAGTTAGTATAATGATAAGGTTAAGTCTGATAATGATTATAATTAGTTTTTAAATTTTAAAGACCTAATTGTCAAAAAGAAATCTTAATAGATTAGTATATTGATTAGATATATAGAGTACTAGAATGATTAGAATTCATTTTCAAATTTGTTTTTCATCTAAATCAAAAGTATGAGTTTTTGTTATTCATATTAGAGAGTAGTTTTCGAAATACAATAGTGAATATTAAGTCCTAATAAGTTAGTATAATGATAAGGTTGAGTTTGAGACTGATTAGAATTAGTTTTTGAATTTTAAGGACAGTGTCAAACAGAGTCTTAATAGATTAGCATATTGATTAGATAGAGTTTTAAAATTGGTTTCTAAATTGAATTTTTCTTTTAAATTGAAACTATTATTTTCATTTTTTTTATATATATACGAATTTTTATATTCATATTAGAGAGTAGTTTTGAAGACAAAATAGTGAATATGTAAGTCCTAATAAGTTAGTATAATGATAGGGTTGAGTTTGAGAATGATTAGAATTAGTTTTTGAATTTTAATGACATAATTGTCTAAAAGAAGTCTTAATAGATTAGTATATATGTTACCTAGAGTTTTAGAATGATTAGAATTAGTTTTTAAATTAAAAGACTTACTAATATATAAGATAACTAATCTTAAAATAAGAAGTTGATGACGTGTTATATAAAGAAGCGATGGTGTATCGCGCAAAGAGGTTATCAATACATTTTTCACTTCGCTGATTATATATTACTAGTCCAGTAACCTGGGTAAGTCCCGGGTCAGTTATAGTTAACGACTTACGTATCCTTACGTTTGAGTGTCAATATATTTTGATAGAGTTAATATTGATTATTTACGTGTTAACTCGATAATTTTGAACTAAGCTTTATTTATATTTGCGTGAGGCGAATCATCAAATTCAAAATATGTCGCTTTCATGTATTTCACATATAAGTATCATCATAGTAAAAAGAAACTTATAAAAAAAAACTGAAAAATGTCCCAAAGTAGTAAATATCGAACTGATTTCTCTGTGATTTCTCTTATTTCGGATGAAAAATTACAATATATATGTCTATAAAGTGCACTAAAGCAACACAATCATATCCTTCATTCTTCCACATAACAACAGATGGCATGATAAGTAACAAAGTAAACCATGAGGCCATGAGGCCATGACTTAATTATATTATATTATATGGAATCAATGACTCATTCAACATTACAAGCACCTCAAGTCACTGGTCCGAGACTATTCATTTTTTTACTTCTCTTATTTATTTCTCTATACATCAGGCTAGACCGTGGCTGTGGCCTAGAATTCCCTGGTACATCAAGCCACCTTGTTTTCTTATTAGAAAAAAGAAGGCATGTACACTTCAACCTAGACTGTGGCCTAGAATTGCCTGCTACACAATTTAACCCTTGTTTTGATCAAATTGAACTTCAAGATCAAACCTGATCAAATTGAACGCCAGGGTAGCATTGAGAAGACGAGGAATTACACAGCTCTGAAAAAGAAAGAAGGGACACGTTTAGTAGATACTACGTAAAAATGTAGGGCAGTTGGTATTTGAATGTAGTATCCTCACTGAGTTCCTGATCTCATGAAACCCTCCTCGTATCTTGACAAATATAAAGCCAGTTGTTTGCAGAACAGGAACCGCTACAAGAGTACATTTAGATATACACCAGTTATTGAATTTGAATAACTAAAAATGTTAATGAAGCCATCATTTATGAAACAATAGGGTGTCTATTTCTGCTTTGGACTTTTAAACTATAATAAAAAAAAAAACATTGCAATTGTGATTGTGAATGAACCCACGTTCTGAAGTCTTTCTAATGTACGCTTATCCGCTTAAACTGCATTTCAACCTATCCTGAAAGTGGTATATGTACATGAATAAAAAGTATAAAGGTGGACTATTAATATTATTCATTGACCTTCAAATGCATACATATGGTGGAAATATTTCGTTTTGCTTCAACCCCTTTGTACAAGAAATTGTCACTAAAAAATCTGGTAACGAAATATGTAAACAAACACCTCCTAAATATGGCGAAGAAATTTCATTTTGCTTCAAACCTTTTGCACAAGAAATTGTCACTAAAATATTTCTGAGCAATTTTGACGTATATTAGAGATATTTTTTTTTTCGAAGGTGCCATGGCATGTCAATTCAAAATCAACTTTGGATCCTAATTATGTGGAGACATTTATCTTTATTTCAAGGAGAAAGGTGAAAATTTTGGGAAGGTAATGTAAATGTTAGCCCTAGGTCAAAGCATTTGACTTTATTCAATGCCGTGGTCGTGTCACCTCATGTGGAATTGTACGGTGCGGCAAACTCATATATCCTTTGACATTAGGACCTGGCTAAATTGACATCTTTCCAGGTTGAATTTACATCTTTTTATCAGTAAAAAGTGAATTTAGGCTGGATTGTGATTGCATAGTTGTAGTCAAGAGAAAGGGTTAAGGTTCATTGAATAATTGTCTTTGATACCAATGTAGGGTAACAAATAATGGAAATTCTTTTGGGGTACAGACCTTGTTCCTGCCAGTAAGTTACTTTGCTTAACTAAGGTAATTGAAAAATGAATAAACGTTGACCTCCACTGAGGTTTAGGATTATTATACTTGGATCCCTTCTAGTTTTAGAAATTACACCGTGCTTCCCTATTTCAATTTTTTAGTACCAAAGACCCCCTTAAAGTTACTTTGCTGTTTAAACAGCGATGATTTCAGCAAAATATTATTGCAATATACGTTGCACACCCTAAAGACAAAAAGACTATAAAGCGCCAATAACATATCGTGAAGTACTGGTTATTATAAATATTAAAAGAACGATCATACAATTCTTTTTAAGTAATTATTATAATACTATGTGATTGAGTAAAAGATATGTCAAATGGATAAAAATTTTGTTCACGTCTAGTTTATTGTATAGACTGTGATAGAAGGATCTGCAATGACTTAGGGCAAAAAAATTCTTTTTTATGTTCACTTTATCTTTTTGCTTTGTAGATTATTGATTGACTTCTAATTTTATAATATATTCAGGTGATTATAGTAAAACCTAAGTTCTAATAATTTCACTTGTTCATTAAGAGTATAAACCAATTTTACTTCCAGAATTATGAGCTACAACATTTATTTTAACAATTACTAAAAATTTTCATATTTAAAGTTTGTTTAAGTGCTAGTAATCATATTAATTTCTAGTAAGCTTCAACAATTATCCCAATATATAATTTTGTCGCTCATGTTTTTACATTCTTTCTTATTCAGAGATTTTCTAAAGTGCAAGTAAAAGTACAAAACTTTTAATCTTTTACTCTTAAGATTTTTTGTTCTTATCTTGTTGAATACTTTAAGTGATAAAAGTGTAGTAAAGAGTTAATAAGTAGAGGATGATTTTAGTATTTTATCTTTGAAGATTTTATTTTGTTATTTTGAAATATTTTTTAAGTGTTAAAAGTTAAAATTAAGGCCTAGCATATGAGTATATAAATGTTGTAGAGTTTTAGAAGGTGTAGAATTAGCTAATTTTCTAGTTTTAGAAGGTATACAAAAATTGGGCAAATTAGACCTACAACTTTTTTTTAATGATAAACCATATTAAAGTGTTAGTAAGTTGGGGTAAAAAACAAAAAAGACACGAAAATAGATAAGATAATATGTCGCATAAATAGAAGGGGTGACATGTCGCATAAGTAGCGCTATGAACCTTCATGTTTGCTTATTCCTAATTCAATAATCTCAAAAATTATTTATGAAATTAAAACTATTATTTCTGTATTTTAGCTTCTTTTAAGAGTTAAGTCATATTCAGTTTGACCGACAAACATGCTAATCCAAGGAAGATAGCCAATAGACTTGGTTCCTATCTTAGGGTCAATTCTGGTATGATGTTAGAAGTTATGAAAGCTGAATTGTTGGAAAAGTAAGGAGTTGAGGTGCATCCAATGAGATTTTTGAAGCCTTCACGGCAGGTAGTATTCCTTGAAATATTTTCGAGGCTTGCTTATTTTTAGGAGGCAGTACTTCACTATCTGTTATAGGCGCGTTGAGAACTTTTTTTGGCTTAAGTGCGTTCACGGTGTATTGGAAGAGCATTTTGTTGACCTCATCAGTGTTTTAATGGCAACTTAACTTTAGAGGAGTCTTTGCTACTGAAAATTTAAAATAGGGGAGTACAGTATAATTTTCAAAACTAGAAGGGTCCACGTGTGACAAACCAAAATCTCAGGAAAGGTCAGCTTATTTTACTCATGATAAATCTAAGCCAACGAACATTATAGTGTACGTACTCTGGACCTCTACATCCATACGGGCTCCCAAAAAATGACCCAAATGTTCATCAATGATGCCCAAATATGAACTTTCTTAAGGGGCCTTGAGTATGCCTCACATACAGAGATAAACAGTGTCAAGATTCTAAAAGTACCCAAGTATTATGAAACATAAAAAGAACTTTAACTCGAGATATAGGCCGAAATTCCATGTCTAGAACAGAGAGGAAAAGAAGGGCGGGTGTTAAAGCTATCAGAGAATACCATCAAGTCAGTTAATATCCCTTCCTCGTTTGATCGAAACTAAGCTCTCACTATAAGCAATAGCCCTTAAACTTTCTTGGGCTCCATACACTTGAAATTCTTTTAATCTTTGGGATTTGAGGTCGTACGATGATAACCGGCCATTGGCTTTTTCCAAAAGTAGCTCATGTTTCCAAAACAATAAAGGCTGCTCAACTTGCACAAGTGGTCCAATAGTAAATTGCTTTGTCCACGACTCAGCAACACCATATTCCGTCATCAACCATATGTCGAAGCACGTTTGCTCTGAGGGATTGAAAAGAAGTAATGCAATGGATTCATTTAAAACTAGAAAAGCCCTCTCTTTTCCGTCAGGAAATGCACACACATCAGGCAACCGTATCTGCTGAAAAACCTCTGTGCTGATGTGGAAAGAAAGCATTGACTCGCCACCATGATCTTTATCATCTGCCCACCAATGAAAATGTCCATTAAATAGAAACTCAGAACAGGGAAAATACCAAACATAGGGCACAACCGTGTCTATTTTTCTCCAAGAGTTAGTACTCAGATCATAAATTTCAACATTAACGGAATGAAACCCGTAGCCCCCGCTTTCGTCATCTTCATAAAGTTCTGCAATTCTGATAACCTTGTATTCGCTGGAGTATGGATCAAAGCCAAATCCCACACCCAACGTCGTAGAGAACAAACCCTGGGGATAGTTAAATGAAGGAGCAGGAAGGACCTTGAAGTCCCTGATTGAAGGGTTACATAGGAAAATATCACGGTGATCCGTAAGACAGACTATGCCATTGCAAGGACCCACCATCTGTAGAAAGTGATTGAAGTGCGATATGGTGATTTCTGTTTGTGGGACATGATCATCACTGCTAATTTCGTTGCTAAGGAAGGACAGAACACTTTCTGTTGGTGGGACATGTTCAGGTAGGACCCGCTTAACGAGGATACAGTGGCTTCTCTTAAGAGCAGCGTTGCAATTAAAGTGTGCAGATATGAAACTAGGCTTTGTTATCAAAGTATACCAACTCTTACAAACAGACTTGCATTTCAACAAGGATTTAACTGGAAGCATCAGAAGAATTTCTCTAACAACATCATCAAGAAAATTCCCACTGGCCATTTGATCTCTGCAAATCGTCCGTGTACAATGTCAAGAATTGTCGAACGAGAGAATAAGGACAAAAGTGTGACATCGACAATTGTTGAAAATCAGATAGAAACTAATGCAAATGATGCAGGAGACCATCTTGTATGGCACCGGCCAATACCATTTGTCGCCCAATGTTATTTATCGCTAATGTACAGTTTAGAAAACCCAGGCTTGACGCACAAATGAATGAGTTGAAAATACAGCATTACAGCCGTGCAAACTTTCAAGTATGTCTCTATAGGGAGATTATATGCAAGTAGTGCAAGGGATTCTTTCAGGACCAGAGTATTATTTATCAGGTATTATAAAGACGAGAGAGAGACCTGGTGGACAGGCCACTACTTCTTGAATCAAACGCTGGAATACTTGAACCTTGGACGGATCCGCCAAGATCAAATTCGCCGGCAGCCGTGCAAGACCAATTGGGTGGTGAATTGGGGATCAGAGACTAGCTTGATGGTTTCTCATGTTTGCAATTTGAGCGAGAGAAATGAGAGAATAAATAGGGCGGTGTAGAAAGAGTTAAAATATCTGGTAAGCCACTCATGATTTTGTGGACCTGCGGAAAATCCTCATTCTAAATTGACAAAACTACCTTTAGTCGGGGATGGCCCTCAAAGAGAATCGTTGGTACAGAAATTGAGATAACTTCGCATTGATGATCGAAAAATACGGAATGATCGCCGGAGGAATGAAGGAGTGGGAAGGGCCTTGAACACTCTCATCGAATGATTACAGAGACAATATCGCGGCAATTCATGGTATCATATAGATTCTGATGTCCATTAGGTGTTGGGTTAAGGAAAGAAGTAATGACGGTGATGGCCATTGATCTGTTTCGAAGGTCGACTGGATGGTTAGCAAAATCCCATACTGCTAGTCAACAATGAACCGTTAAATTAGCTACATGCTAACGCACGGTCCATGACCAATTCTTTTAGAAATTAGATTATAAATTAGACTGCAGTTTATTTAAAAGAAGATTCAAATCACGAAAATCTTCTTTCGTGTTTGGAGAAGAAAATTGGAAGTTGATAGACTTTTGGAGATTTATATCCTCAGCTTATATTGAGAAGAAACTATTTTTAGTAACTTCTTATGTGATGGAGGCAGCGTACGATGGCGATGGTGTACGAGTTATTGTTGCAGTGCTAGTGGTGGTGCAGTAGCACTAATGGTGGAAGTGGCGACTATGGTGGCAGTGGCGTGGCGTTGATGACAGGGTATGGAGTGGTCTAGTGATGGTCGCAATGGTATCTGTCGTGGTGGCATTAAGGAGCCATCAGTGGTAATTTTTGTTGTAGCAAAAGCAGCGATGATGGTGCTGGTGATGGTGGTGGGTATGGCAGCCATATTGATCGCGTCAATGGTGATACAGTGACACTAGTGACAAGGGTAGTGAAAATGATTGTGGTGGTGGTGGTATAGACGATAGTTGTTGTGGTGTTGATGACAGTGGTGTGATGACGTCGGGTCTAACGGTGGTGGTAGTGATTGCAATCTTACTAGTTGTGGTGATGTAACTGGGTGGTAGCAATTGTAACTCTGATAGTGATGGCGACAACAATAACTCTGATAGTGATAGTAATGGTAACTCGAATAGCAATGGTAGTGGTGATGTATCTAGGTGATAGTTTGGTAATAACGGTAGTGTTGCATTCTAGAGGCGGTGGTAGTGATAATAGTTGTAACCGGTGACTGTGCGAAGGTGTTGGGGTGCAACGGCAATGAAGACAATTAATGGGCTAATCGGCTAAACCCCCTTAACATATGACAGCTTTATGCACATTCACATCCGAAAAATGGCATCTTCCATCCTCAAAATATAGCAGGAGTTTGGAGGTTAACAGTGGTCAATTATTATGCTAAGTAAAAATGACATTTTGGTTAAGTCATCTAATTCCAGGTTAGAGTAATGCAATAGAAATCTTACGGGAGCAATTTGCAAAATAATAATACATACCTGAGTAACAAATAAATTGAATCCACTTAACTGAATCCACTAAACTTAATCCATTACTCACACGCACATATTCCCAAATCTTTACTATAGGTATTTGCATTCAATGGCAGCTTCTTTACTTTCCAAACTTCAAATCCTCTTTTTCGAGACTTTTTTTATTTCTTAAATACAGCTAAATGGGTGTTTTCATATAATTCTAAGAAAGTTATCTTTTCTATTTTAAATACAACTAAATAGGTGGCATGATATAATTGGCCACAAAGTATAACCATCCTACCCTATGGCATCCCATTTCCACTTTTGACAACTATCACCTAGTGCTTTACCTTGATTTTATTAGCCTTGACACAACCAGAAAATGTGAAGTAAGGGGGGGGGGGGGGGGGGGAACTTCCACTGCAAGTAAGTGTCTGAAAACTTTCTTTCTAGTTTAAACATAAAATGTTCATTTTGTGACTCTCTGTGTGTGTGTGTGTCACATTTATGGGTTTGGTGTGCTTGTCCATGGGGTGGTAAAGGTAGACGGTGATAAGAGTCCTGTCTATGGGTAAGTGGTGGTTAGGAACTGGGGTTATCCGATGGTTAAAGTGTTTAGGCTAAATGAGGTGGGGGGATGGGGGTTGGATGGGGGCTGTATTTATGTGTTTTGCATCTATGGGTGTGGTTCGCTAGTGTACCTGTTATGTAGTGTGGATGCCTAGGTAGGTGGTAGGAGTGGGGGTTGTTGTGTGCGACAGTGTTCTGTGGGTTGAGGGTTGTCCGGTGGTGCAAGGGATGGCAAGGTATGGGGGCATAAAGGGTGCGTTTTGGGGGTGGTACAAGGTGGGGGTTGTCTGCGTGTATATGTCCAAGTTGTGTGTTTGTGTTTGTGTGTGTGTGGAGGGGTGGGTGCGACTGTGTAGTGATGGAAGTGTTTAGACAGGACAAGGTTGAGGGAGGGGCTGTTTGTGATTGTCTACGTCTGTGTGGGTGTGTCTGTGGTTATGGGTGGGTGTCCGATGGCGGAAAGGGTGCAAGGTGGGGGGGGGGGGAAGGGGGGGCAGGGGTGGTAGAAAGGGGGTGCCAAAAAAAAATGTTCGTGTTTGTATGAGTTGGGATTGCTGGTGTGTGTATGCCCATATTGTATGTGTCTGTGTTTGTGGTTTGTGTGTGTGGGTGTGGGTGGATTGGCAGTGGCTGAAGTGTTTATTAGCAAAACAAGGTGGGGAGCTGTTTGTGTGTTTGCCGCGTCTGTATGGGTGTGGTCTGTTGGGGTGCGGTGGTTGTTCAATGGTGAAAGGGGTGAATGTGTTGGGTTTGTGAGTTGAGTTGTTTGAAAACAAACAAACTCATTTGTCCCACATTGTTTGGAAATGAGTTTTGAAAAGGGTTTATAAGGGTAAAAGTGCTTTTACTGTACACTAGGTAGTAAGACTAGAGTATGCTAGTCCTCATGTTACTCGCGTGCGGGTGCGCGAGTTTAGGCGCGTTTTGGCGCCTTATTAGGCGCACTGCACGCTTGCCGCGGTCGCGAAAAACGTGACTTATTTTTGAAAAATATTTTGTATTTTCAAAAAAATAGTTTTACTGAAAAAATGTGTGTGATTTATTTAAATTCGAATTTTGATATATTCAAATAAATTTCTGACAGTTATTTTTAAATTGTTACAACTGTTTTTTTCAACAGTTGTGTCTGTCCAAATTCACACCCTTCAGGTCTTTTATAAATACAAGTTTTTCAGTTCTTTGCATATACTGATTTGCTATTTTCGAAAAAAAATTTCTTTCTGAAAATTACTATAACAAAAAACGTACACTGCTTCAAAGAGAATTCGAAGGGGAATTTTCGAATTTGTTGTTTGTAGATTTCCAAAGACTTTGTTGTATCCTGGAGGATTGTTTGTCGTTAAACTGTCAGCAAACTCGGGTTCGAGTAGGGACAAATAAAGCCTTAAAGACAGCGATCACGCACCTCAAAGTCTTTATTTGTGATTCTGATTCCATCAAATTTTCAACAATTTTAAGGCTTTATATTGTTCTGCTTCAATAGATTCGGAGTCAATCAAAGTGATGAATCAAGACTTGGTGAAACTAGATCGTTTTGATGGCAATAACAATGCTCGATGGAAGGACAAGATGATGTTTCTTCTCACTGCTTTAAGGATTTCGTACATTCTCAATCCTGAATTGTCGCCACCACCAGAGGAACCAAGGACTTCTGCATAAGGTGTTCCACCTGATGCCGAAGAAATTGAGCGTGTTAAAAAGGAGAGGAATCGTGGACACATTCTGAATGGGCTGTCAGATCGTCTATACGATTTGTTCACCGAAATCAAATCAGCTCGTGATATTTGGAGTGCATTGGATTACAAGTATAAGGCTGAGGAGGAAGGTACGAATAAATAACTTATTGCTCAGTACTTTGATTTTGTCATGGTTGATGATAAACCTGTGTTAGAACAAGTCCATGCTCTTCAAGTGATTGTTAATAAGATTCGAGCCCTAAAGATTAACCTTCCAGAATCTTTTCAAGTGGGGGCTATAATTGCAAAATTACCCCCTTCTTGGAAGGATTGCCAGAAGAAGTTGCTGCACAAGACTTCACTTTGGAACAGTTTTAGAAACACCTTCGTATTGAAGAGGAGTCACGCAAACATGAAAATAAGGTTACTGTTCTGGTTAAGTCCAACGTGCACTATGTGGATGGGAGCGGATCGCAATCTAAAAATCCGGCCTTGCAAGTAAGGAAGAATGATGAACAATTTAAGAAGAAAGCTAACCAAGATGGAGAACAAAAGAAGAAGAAAGGAAGCTGCTATGTTTGGGGGAAAAAAGGTCACTTCGCTAAGCAATGTAAACACCGAAAGGGAAAATCCAATGGAAAGGATGGAAAGACAAACATGGTAGAAGAAAATCTCGTTGCTATGATTTCTGAAGTGAACATGGCAATGGAGAAATCTAGATGGTGGTTCAATTCTGGCGTCACAGTTCACGTCTGCAAAGATAATTCTATGTTTAAAACATATGAAGAAGTGACTGATGGCCAAGAGGTGCAAATGGGAAACTATACATGTGCCAAAGTTTCCAGCAAGGGAACTGTGGAAATCGACTTCACTTCCGGAAGGAAACTTAGTCTTTTGAATGTTCTCTATGTACCTGAAATTAGGAAGAACTTAGTTTATGTTGATTTGCTTTGTAAAAGGGGATTTCGGGTAGCTTTTGAATCTGACAAGGTTATCTTGTCCAAGAATGGTAGCTTTGGGGGAAAAGGGTACTCTTGTGATGGAATGTTTAAATTAAGCATTAATAAAAGTACTAATTTTGCTTATATTGTCGAGTCTTCTTCCTTATGGCATGGTCGGTTAGCTCACTTGAATTATGGTTTCTTAAAGAACATGAAGAAATTGGACTTGATAGATTTTAATGATACTTTGGACAAATGCGAATTTTGTGCTAAATCTAAAAGAACTTTTTTCCTAGCGTTAAAAGAGATTAAAAATTTTTAGATTTAGTACATTCTGATATATGTGAGTTAAATGGGGTGCTAACACGTGGAGGAAAAAGGTACTTTATAACCTTTGTTGATGACTACAGCAGGTACTTATATGTTTACCCATTAAGGTCTAAGGATGAAGCATTTACCATGTTCAAGAAATATAAGGCAAAAGTTGAAAATCAACTTGAGAAGAAAATTAAGATCCTACGTTCTGATAGAGGTGGGGAGTATTTTCGAAATGATTTTACAGATTTCTGTGAGGAACATGGCTTGATTCATCAAAATTCCGCACCCTACTCACCTCAACAAAATGGCTTGGCTGAAAGGAAAAACCGTTCTTTAGGAGAAATGGTTAATTGCATGATAGTTAATGCTAAACTACCTCTAAACTTGTGCGGGGAAGCTTTACTCACCGCATGTTATATTCATAATAGGGCGCCTTCCAAAAGGAATAATGTGAGCCCTTATGAATTATGGAAAGGTAGAAAACCTAACCTTTCATATTTAAAAGTGTGGGGGTGTTTAGCATACTATAGAGTTTCAGATCCTAAAAGGACTAAGCTTGGACCAAGGGCTATTAGAAGTGTATTCGTTGAATATGCTGAAAATAGCAAGGCCTATAAACTAGGATGTTAAGAAGTTTATTTTCATCTTTGGCTATGTCTTTCTAATGATGTGTAATACTGAAATACGTTAATTTAATCTTACCGCAAATTACATTAATTGAGGATGTTATTTTTATTGATAGCATCATTCTATCGATAATCGGGTAATTAGAAGGAAATGAGGGACTAGTTTGGCTTTGGGGCCAATATCCAATTTTATAAATGTTAGGGGGTCAAAGTGCAATTATGGGAAAGTTGAGAGACTAAATTGCAATTTTGCAAAAATGTGATTAGTGGCAACAAGAGGTGTCTTGTTTTGAGGAAAAATGTAGGAGGGATGGACATATCCTACTTAGGAGTGTCTGATGAAAAAAAGAAAAGACGAGAGAGAAGGGGAATTAAAGAAGAAAAGCGAAAGGAAGAAAATAAAGAAAAGAAGAGAAAGAAATAAGAGAAGAAGAGGAGAAACAGAGCAATAGCTCGGCAGGGGAAACAAGGGGGAAAGAATAAGAAAGAGGAAAGAGAGAGAAAAAGAAAAGAAAGAAAAGAGGAAGAAAAATTCAAACCTTACCAAGAGTAATCCCTCTCTCTCTCAATTAAATTTTTAGGGTTCAATTGGTTACGTTTTGTGTGTGTTCATGGTGTGTGGGGCATGTAACCAGCTGTGTGCGTGTGTGTTGGTGTGCGACTTGTGTGAGCGCAAATGTAGAGAGGTGGAAGATGGTGAAGAAAAGGTGTAGGGGAAAGGGTGCGGTGTTGTGTGTGTTTGTGGGTTATATGTGATGTGATTTTGTGTGTGTAATATGTGATGTGTGTGCGTAATATGTGATGTGTGTGCATGGGGAAGCATATTGCTACTATGACAACAGTGTTGCTGTGTGGAGTGTGTATTTTGTGGGTGCAAAGGTGTGTGGGGGTGGGTTATGAGGAAGAAAAGGTTTAGGGGGAAAGGGTGGTGGTGTTGTGTGTTTGTGACTGTGTGGTGTGTTGTGTGTGCGTGAAAGAGATGAAGGGGAAGGGGGAAAAACAACAGCAACCTTGCTTCTTTCTTACTGTGAGATTGCATGTTTGTTTGTGAATTTGTGGAATTGGTGTGTGTCAGGGTGTATACATGTGTGTATATATGTGGTAATGGGTGTTGTGTGTAGGATTATGAGGTGAAATGAAGAAATTATGTGGGTGTGGGTACTCGGCAGTGAAGAGAGGAAGAAAGAGGGTTGTGTGTGTCAAGGAGAAAAAGTAAGTGTTTGATTCATGTTGATGATGAACAGTAACTGGAAAAATGTCGCTAAATAGAGGCTAGGGTTTGGGCAGTCCATTTTGTAAATTTTTAAAAATAGTTCGGATATTTGGAAAAATTATAAAATGTTGATGATGAACAGTGACTGTAATTGTCGCTAAAGGGAGGATAGGGTTTGGGCATTCCATTGTACGAATTTTTAAAAATAGTTTGGAGCAGATTTGGAAAAAGTACAAAAATGAGACCCTAGTTGTTTTTGTAATATCTACAATGAGGAAAATTTTCAGATTTTTCCAAGATTGAGAAGAAGGTTAACTGACATTGACATTGAATTTAACAACAGCAAACCAACGCGGTTTTGTATGTAACATTTATGAGGACCTTAAAATGGTGAGATGCTTCAATGTTTGAAGTTTCAGGGCATTTTGAAGCTAATAGCAATTTTTAGCAAAACCGGCTTCCGAGCGCTCTATCAATTATCAATTAGGGATTTTTGAGCAAAAAACCCCTGAAAGGCTTGTTAGTCTGAAAAATGAATGTAAATGCTTAAAAAGATGTTTTAAAGTGGTTTTGAGATTTTTACACGGGTGATGGCCGCCGGGGGGTTTTGATAATTTTACCAATGCTAGGGCTTTTTTGTAATTTTTCCTATAAAATTTTTTGAATGACTTTTTGGTCCCAAGATGTAGTACATCTAAAAAGTTGTTTTAAAGCGCCTTTGGGGTGTTGGTAGTGAAATGGCGATAAAGGGAAATTTTGGTAATTTGCCATGTTGGTGCTAATTTTTTGGGAACACGTGTAATTAAGCGTCCGAAGTGATGGGAAGCAAGAAGTGGTGTTAATTTGCCTAAAACAAGGGTGTTGTTATTACAAATGCGTCGATAACGCTAGTTTAAGGATCCAGCTACTGGATCTGAATAACTAGCCATCGTAAGACGCTTTCAACGGTTAAATGGGAAGGGGTAGAATGAAGTGTGTGTACATGTTTGAATGACGCCTGATGTGAAAAGTATTATTTTACTAGGTGATGCCACTCCTTGCGATTAGAGGTTGCGAGTTGTTTCGGCTATAAACGAATCAAGTAAGGATGGTGGGGTTCTAATATGTTAATTCATTATTTTGGTTAGCATGCCATATTGAGGACGTTTATGCTAAACTCATGTTGTCATATATGATTGGACACCGGTAGCCATATTGACCGATAATTGTTTATTTGAATTATGCTGTTGAGAATTAAGGCAAAATATTTCCCTTAGTTCGCCCCGTTGATAAAGTTTACTAAGAACAATGCGGTTCTAATATGCGAATTCATTGTTTCAGTTAGCATGCAAGGTTGAGGATGTTTATCTTAAACTTCTGTTATTATGATTGGACACCGATAATCAGTGTGACCGATAATTGTTTATTTGAATTATGTTGTTGAGGACTTAAGGTAGAATAATTTTCCTTAGTCCTCCCCGTTGATAAAGTTTAGTAAGGATAATGCGTGTCCTAGTATGTTATGATTCGATTCAATTAGCATACCTGACGTTGTAATGATGTCGTATAGGGTTGTTGTGAGGTTATTGTGTGATGTCAGAAATTATTGATAGCCGATATTTCTCCTGGTTGAGAATACCATCGAGGACTTGTGGTTAAATTTCTCCTGAGTCCAGCATGTCGTTGATTGATGATGTTATGTAGAGACTGTGGTGCTATTGTTGTGAGATTTTAGCGATTATTTGTGACTGATATTTCTTTTAGTTGAGAACGCTGTTGAGGACTTGTGGTTAAGTTTCTCCCGAGTCTGCCCTGTTGATGAATTTTATGTTGAATTTTTGTTGTTATGTTGAACACCGGTTAATCTCGTGACCCGGTATTTCTTGTAGAGTGGTGTTGTTGAGGACATAAGGTAAAATAATTTTTCATTAGTCCACCCGTTGATGAAGCCATGTTGTTTAGCTGTAACGCAGTTAGGCACAAGCACTCTATGTGAGTTTCCTTATTGAGGATAGTGTCTCTTTTGATTTTCTGAGACTGAGATGAACATTCCAAATAATGGGGCATCAAAATAAGGAGGATGGCCTTTGAAATATGATCACTAGCCAAAAATGACGTGTGGCGCTGGAGTCAAGTCTGTCGTGTCTGGTAGAGTCTAGTCTGTCGTGTCTGAGTTTGCACTACATCTGATTTTATTTTGATGTTGATGATTTAAATGACTTGTATTTCATTAATATTTACCTTTGCATTTAATTGATGTTTACTTTTGTGATTCTTGATTTAGTGTGTACTTGCATAGTCAATCAGTCAGTTAGTCTTTCTTGTCCATGAGAAGGTGGCAATAATGTTGTTCTATTAAGCCTTGAAGCCGTTTAGTGTAACGAAAGAAAAAGATCATTTGCAAATTACGGTGATGCTAAAATTGTAAACCCTTGATACATTGTTATCGTTGAGATGATCATTATTCCTCCGAGACTCTTGAACTACTTATACATTATTGTCTTCATGTTGTCTTTACTGGGTGATTTGCGCTCATTCTTTATGTTGTATTGTGCAACTTATAAGATTGACTAAGGAGAACCCTTAAGGAAGGGAAATGAGACAAGATAGAAAAATGGAGCGAAGTGATAAATTGAGCGAGGTGAGACAAGTTAGAAGAGATAAGGTAAAGGTTGAGCTATGGGGTACGTTGACAGGAGCTACACGACTACAGTCATGTATTAGTTGTAAAAAAATTTGTTTTTCAATGACTTGAAAGCCTTCCGCTGTAGTATGATGTATGCATATAAGAAAATTTTTGTAAGGACGCATTTTGGAGGGTCTATTAATGATATATGAAAGTGTAGTTACTTTTTGCACAGGGTTATGGTGTAATTATGATAGACAACTCAGCTTCGGTGATGTCACCGGGCTTGGGGGTGTCGCATATTATGAAACCACTAGCTGCCGGGCAATTTGTTCGAACTTAGCGACTTTTAAAAATTGGTATATGCAAGTAATAGTAAGGCCTAGCGGAGCCCTTGGTGAGAGCCAATGAACCTGCGACCAATAACAGACCTAACTCGTAAGCCTAACTAAGGGTTCAGGTCATGATACAAGGATTTTAAGAGCACTGATGAGATCATAATTCATTACAAGAAAACACGTCTTTAGCTACGGACACAAATCTGTTGCTAAAAGTCACCTTTAGCGACTGGAAAATACCGATAGAATTTCCATCGTTAAAATCACCTTTAACGAAGGATTTTTCTTAATTTTTTATTTTTGATAAGATTTTTGGCCTGGGAGAAAATAATTTAGTGACAGACTTTTAGCAACGGATTGGTGTCCGTCGCTAAAAGTAGTATTTTGCAATTTTCTTAAGCATTATAGCAACGGTTTTTTCTATTGCTAAAAGTCCGTCGCTAAAAATGGATTAAAAAGATTACTTTTAGTGACGGACCTTTACCGCCGTTAAAAGTCTCTTAATGCCAAAAACCTATCTTTCCTTCTCTTTTCTCCCCAGCACACTTCTCCTTTCTCTCTCTTTCTCTCTTTTCCTCCATCGTCCCCTCTACCTCTTTCCCTGTCCTCTCCACCTCCTCCACTGTATATCCCCGCCTCCATCCCTCCCCATCACCACGCCTGTAACAGGCTCCCGCCACCACACAGCCTTCCCTCTTTCCCCCTCATATCTGCCGCCCCACAGCAACCACACTGGCGACAGCCACCATACCGGCCTTCCTCCTCCCCGCCCCCACCTCTGTTGCCCCCACAACCACCTTGCCGCCCCACAACTGCACAACTACTGCCAGCTCATCGCCCCAAAGCTATCCTACCACTTCCACAGCCACCCCACCGTCGTCCCACCACACCATCATTGCCATAGTCTGCCTCCTAGTTGCACCACCACTGTCGCTACCTTCCACTATCCACTGCCGCCGTCCACCTCGTACCAATGCTGCCCTAGCTAGCTTTTTTCAGGGTTAGAAATCATTTATCGTATTGAAATTGTTAGAGATCATAATATTTGGTTTGCTAGTTTGATGATTTCTTTTGTACATCTAACTGTTGAAAACATGTATTCTACTGAAATTGTTGAATATATAATTTTTTTAGGTAATGTATGAAACGAGTATTTGTTTGTTAGTTTGATAGTTTTGTATGAGATTAAAGTTAGCGACCTAGGGAGTGAGAAAAACAATATTTAAGATAATGATCCACTGTTACTAGAAATTAAAAGCAATAACACATTGATCGAGTAAAATCAACACTTTTGACCAAATTTAAAGTAACCCTATACTTCAAACTCAAAAACGTAAACCATAAACCCTAATTAAATACAACCCTCAACCGTAATTAAACACTAAACCCTAATTAACCCTAAGTAAACTCTAATTAATCCTAATTAATCATAATTAACCCATAACAAACCTTTATTAACTAACCCTAATTATCCTAATTAAACCCTAATACATTCCTAATTAACCCTAATAAGCACTAATTAACCCTAATTAACGTAATTAGCCCTAATCAAATCCTATATAAACCCTAATTAAACCCTAGTACATCTCTAATTAACCCTAACTAAACCTCACTATCCTAATTAAACAATTATTAACCTTTAATTAACTGTAAATCCTAAACCGGTAATTAAACCATTACCCTAACGTACCCGAACCCTAACCCTAAACCATAATTAAACCCTAAATCCTAACCTTAATTAATAAAACTCGAACCTTATAAACAACCCTTAAACCCTAATTAGAACCTATACCCAATTAAACCCTAAACCATAATTAATCGTAAAGCCTAAACCCTTATTAAATCCTAAACTCTAATTAACCCTAAACCGTATTCCTAAATATAAACCTACTCCTACTTAAGTCGTATATCCTAAACCTCAAACCTTAAATACAGCCCTAAGCCTAACTAAATCGTAAATCTTAACTAAACCCCATCCCGAACTCTAAATTAATATATACATCCCTAAACCAAACTTTAAACTAAACTCTAATTATTAATCCTAAACCGTGTCCCTATATCGCAATCACAGGTGACACAATATCAACTCTGCGAATGAACTCCATATTCCATTGAGAAACATGAGTCGGCTACCTGCATTAGGAATATTCTATGTTATTTTGTGAAGTCCATTAACAACTACTTGGTTACAACTCGTTGTCAACGAATTTGAGATGAATCATTTTGGTTATGGCATGTTCTTGCAAATTAACCTAATGATTCCATATTTCCAAAATTTTGATATTTTAAAAAGATTGTTGCAGATGTTACCAATTTTTGAATGCATACTGCATAAAACCCTTAGTTCTGAATTCAAAGGTACTCATTACAAAGTAATGCTTTGTAATGAGCATTTGGATGTCTAGTTTAGACAATTTGAAAAAGTTAAGTATTTATAAAACAGTATATCGACTCATGCTCTGTGTTCTATGTCGTCGATATTTGGTACACGTTTTCCAGGATTTCTCCGAGTACGTACAGATCTAGTGTTCTAACATCCATTTAGTCTTGCAAGGTAAGATCAAATGAATATTAGAACACCTAATCGATGTCGGGTACTTGAAAAAATGCGAGAAGGTGTTGCCGAGATTTTTGTAGATATAAGACTAAACATGAGTTAGTAATTGTTTTATAGACATGTGCTTTTCTGAATGGGCTATGACCTATTAATGAATTACCTATTAATGAATTGAGGGGGTATAGAAATATTGTCAATGCATGCATTCATTTTCATATCGACCCTACCTAATTATTGGTTTTAATTTAAGGTGATCTATAATAATCTCAATCATCATGTCGGTCGATCGAAGTTGGATGAAAAAGAAAAATGATGATGATTTTAAGGATCGTGTCGATAAATTTTTAGAGTTTGCTTACGCACATCCTGCATATGTTTACTTTGAGAAGATAAGGTGTTCATGAAATAAATGTGAGTTTTTACATTAGAGAAGAAGAATGGTAGTAAAATGGCATCTTCTTCGGTCCCGTTTTATGGGTGGATATATAAGGTGGACACAACATGGGGAACACAGTAATACTGTCATCCAACCCAGCTAGTCAAGCTAAAGTTAGGGTGGAGGCACAATATGATTATAGAGATATAATTATAGTGTGGGGCATGCTAATGTTGACAGGGGCGACTACCATTTCGATGACTGTCCACAACAGCCGAACAAGGGGGCTTATCAGTTTTATGATTTATTGAGAGACGTCGATGAGCCGTTGTGGGATGGAATTTGGAAACACATGGTTATCTGTGATTAGTAGGTTATTACAGTTGAAATCGGATCACAGGCTGAATAAGAAAGGATTTAACGAGTTTGTTACTTTTATCAAAGAAATTTGCTAGAGAGTGAAAAGCTGCCCCCATCATCATACTATGATGCAAAGAAGATGATGATGAAACTTGGTCTGGGCTATGAACGGATAAATGCGTGCAATAAGTACTGTATATTTTTCTGAGAAGAGAATAAGGACTTGACAAAGTGTCCAGTATGTGATCATTCGATAAATAACCGGACAAAGGGAAGAAGAAAAACATTGCATGGAAGGTATTGTGATATTTTTTGGTTATCCCAAGGCTTCAGTGGATGTACTACTTCTCCAATACGGTTGAACATCAGAGGGTTCAAGACTAGTAGCAACGATGCCGACATGCTGACACGCCCCGTTGATGGAGAGGCGTGGAAGGAGTTTGAGCATCGACATCCAACCTTTGCTCAAGAAGTTTGGAATGTTAGACTTGGTTTGGAAACCAATGGGTTCAATCCTTTCGGATAGTCTAGCATGCCTTACTCCACATGGCCTGTTATTATTGTCCCGTACAACCTTTCACTAGGCATGTGCATGAAGAAGCCGTACATATTTTTCCCATTACTTATTCTTAGGCCGATGAGTCCCAGTAAAGACATAGATATGTATTTAAAGCCGTTAATTGATGAGCTCAAATAGCTATGGGATCATGGAGTCAAAACGTATAATGCATCAGTTAAACAGAGACTTTCAGATGAGGGCTACTTTGATATAGGCTATACACAATTTCCATGCATTGGGTGTAACATATGGCTGGAGCACACATGGAAAGTTGGCATGCCCTGCTTGTATGGGCGTGAACCGTGATCATACATTAAAGCAAGGTAGAAAGCCCTCGTGGTTCGAATGTCACCGTAAGCTTTTGCCACCAAACCATTACTTCCTTAGGCAGAATGATAAATTTGACGGAACAATAGAGTGTGAGGTTGTCACATTGGACTATCCATTTGTTAATGAAGTGATCTCACACCTGGAAGCACTTGATACTGACATACCATACGACAAGGGTATGCCAGATTTGAAGATTTCAGGATACAGAAAAAGCACTACTTGAGAAAATAATGTATTTTCTGCGAGTTAGACTACTAGAGGACACTCATTATTCGAAACAATATGAATGTGATGCATATTGGGAAGAATGTTTTCGATAATATGTTCAACACAGTGATGAATGTCAAGGAAAAATTAAAAAATCACCTTAAAGGGAGAAATGATCTACAACAGCTGAGTGTACGCTGTGAACCGCATCCTCGGACAGTCAACGGGAGGACGATACTTTTGAAAGCACCTTACTGTCTAGACAAAAAAATAGGTAGAGAAGGTCTGTCAGTGGGCTAAGAATTTGAAGATTTCAGATGGGTATGCGTCCAACATATCTCGGTGTTGCAATGTATCAAAGTGCAAGTTCCAATTGATGAAGAGTCATGAGTGCCACGTATTTATGAAAAGATTATTTCTTATTGCCTTTTGGAGACTGTTGCCAGGAGTTATATGCGAGACTTTGGCGGAATTATTTCATTTCTTTCGAGATATATGTTCTTCTACAATCCAGGTAGTTATATGAAGGTGCTTGAGAAGAATATTGTGGTGACAATTTATAAGCTAGAGAAAATCTTCCCACCGTCATTCTTTGAATTAATGGAGCATTTGCCTGTTCACTTGGCATATGAAGCTAAGAAGGGTGGACCTGTGCAATATCGGTGGATATATCAATTTAAGAGGTAATCCTTTAACTCTATGTTGTTCGTTTACACATAATGGAAACCCTATTATCATTGCTGATGCTCATGTTTCATCTAACAAATCGTGTTGAGGGCTCAATTGCTGATGCTTACATAACAGAAGAGCTTGTCACTTTTTGTAGCTAATATTTTGGCCTAATGTTGATACAAAATTAAAGCAACTAGGCCGAAATGAGCCCGGAGCTAGCACAAACTTTGAAGGGCATTTATCAATATTTAAGCAGTCCGGTAGTCCATTTGGACAAACTTATACTTGGTGGCTGATTGATGAAGAGTATAGTGCTACAAGAATAAATGTCCTTCTAAATTGTGATAAAGTTTTAGCATTCGTTGAGTAAGTTACTGTCTTCAAATAATTATTCTAAACGCTTGAAAATGTTTGATCAGTGGGTTAACTATATCGGTTTGCAATGAGTTTGATGCAAAATCTCTAATCACTAATCTTGCTGGACTCGAATCTCATCAAGAATTACAATTTGTTGAGTGGTTATGGAGACATGTAAGTCTTTAACCAAACTATATATATATATATATATATATATATATATATATATATATATATATATATTATGTGTTATATATAGACATGTGATTTATTAGTATGCTGATTTATCCTTAATTTTCATCGCCTTCTATAATAAGTTCAATGAGGGTTAACAAACCAGTAGACTCCTACTTGAAAGTACTAGCTCAAGACCCTAGTAAACAAGTATCTTGTCATGAAGGCTATATCATCAACGGGTTTAGGTTTAACACAACAGTTGATGACTAAAACAAAAAACAAACCCAAAACAGCGGAGTCTTGGTCAACGGCGACTGTCGTTACGAGAATTGCATGGACTTTTATGGAGAGCTAGATGAGATTGTTGAGCTAACATATCTGGGTAGCCAAAACCTCTTGGTATTGTTCAAGTGTACTTGGTTTGATACATTATAGGAGTTTGTGTTAGCTCGAAAGGGAATTTAGATGTCAATGTTTAGTTAAGACTTGCATCAGACTGACCGTTCATGTTTTCTAGTCAAGCTGCACAAGTGTTCTACGCGAAAGATGTCACAAATCCTAAATCGCATTGTTATATTGTTATCAAGTTCAACAAATTGCCCGTCGCATATGACAGTGAGGTAGACACCTTTCAAGCCGACCAAGTATCTATCTTGGTACCTGTTGAGGTGAATAACGAGGAGGACAATCTTCCTCTTCAACCAACACATGATAGAGGAGAAGAAGTTGTAGATGATGATGCGGAAGGCACAGAAAGTGTTGAAGATGATGGGGTTGAGTCTACTGACTAAGAGAATGATGAGTCCTAGGAAGAAGAGGATCATAAGGTCGACGATGACGGTAATGATGATTTCCAAAATGAAGATGACTAACTTGTAATGTTGTCACATGTATTGTAATAAGTAATTTGAATATTTCACTTAATGTTACAACATAACAAATTCATCTTCCCAGTGTGACATGTATTTGATTACTCCGTAATAATATGTTAACTTAATCGTCTACTCGGTTTATATAGTGTTTCTACAATTAAACATATGTTAACTTACTCGTATACTCTGTTCATATGGTGTTTATGCAGTTTTAGTGTAATCGAAAGCATGTGATAGCAGTTTTGTATTATCATTTTAATGTCTTAATTTCTTTGTACTTCCTCTATACAAAGTCAGTTAATAAGTCAATTATGGATAGATTACGATGGACACCGAGCTGCATCCACTCCAGTGGCTCCCACCTCATCATTGCCCGCTGATGACAAGGCACATAGTGCGAGCATCCAGTAGGTGGGGCCAAAGCCACAACCCTAGCCCTGGCCCTAGTCTTCTCACCCATACGCTGGTCTTTCTTCTTATGTGGGTTCAACCTCAGGTATATTTGATAATAGTGTTTATTCGTAATGTTAGACTTATCTTTAAGTTAAATTTGAATTGTATTAATCTTGGTGTTTTGTAGGATCTCGTCGAGGCCGTGGCCCGACACGCGGGGTGCGCATCGATCCCCATTGTAAACAGAGAGTTACTCTCATCGAGGATGGGCAGTGAGTAAAAAATCACATAATGCAGAACTTATCAATTTAATTTCGATAGTCATTACAGTTCACTTATTTAATAATATTAATGTACTTATTTATTAGGATCCTGCAGTGTCCAGTGAAGGCGAAGATCAGCGTCCTTGTGAAGGGCCAATTCTTTGAGCCACGACTGTACTGGAAGGACTGGGATGCTGGGACGAGGGAGGCCTTGTGGGAGGATTGGCTGTTATGGTTTTCCTTTTTGTCAGTTATTATTTTGTTAATTAGTACCTAATATTTAAATTAATCGTACTGATTGTGTAATTTACTGCCTTACAAGAGGGATTCGACTTTGAATCGCCTGAATAGCAGGCATTGGGGCGACACGCATTTTCTTGCCTATACAGGATGCAATGGAGCGGGCTAGAAAGATGGTGCCCGAGGTTGCCTTGATGGAAGAATGGAAGGGGTATCCCCTTCATTGGATCTCACCATCTGTATGGGGGCAGTTGGTTGATAAATAAATCATTGATCTAGTATGAGAGACGAAAAGTAAGAGTGGGAAGGAGAACATATAGGATCGGGATCCTATGCACATGGGGCGGGGGGGGGGAGGGGGGGTCGGTGCCTCACGATGTAGTCCGATATTGGAATGTGGCTGAGCACCCGAACCTAGAGTCGGATGAGGTCTGTGCTCTGACGTATACTTAGATGCACGTGAGGAAGAAGGATAAGGATGATGCACATCGGGCGGGGGACTTCATTTCAGATATCCCAGTAGATCGATGTAAGTTACAAATTAATTTGTTGATGTTAAAATTTTGGCTATGTAGTCGATGTCTGTTGCCTTAATGACTTTACTGCCAATCACTATTTTGTAGGCCTCGTATGAACAGATCTGGGGATCTGGATAGTAGTCAGACCAGCCATCAGCGTCCATAAGTATGGGTACGAGTACCAGGGGATTAAAGCGGTGGCTGGATACACCGAGGGTCATCAATAGGTCGAAAGGGCGCATACACGGTCTGCCCAGCACGACTGCACGTGTCGTGATAGGAGCGTCCCCACCCCCTGCTGCCCCTTCACAGACGCATACACCACCCGTGGAGTGACATTTACACCCAAATGATATCTGTCGCATTGTGAAGGAGGTGTTCTGGATGATCAGAGCACGAGGGGTTCAGGTACAAACACTATATACGATTATTAAACACCATATACGATTACTATCGAGATTAATGCGTCCGTGCCATTATATGCAGGGCACTGTTACTGGACATATTGAGTCGGATTCGGATGACAGTACCCCCATGGACGAGGACGATCAGAAGGATCCACATTTTGATCTCGACGAGCCCTGAGCCCTTCCCCTCTTCCACTTCAATGCTTTTCTGGACTTGTGCTCCCCTCCCTTGTTTGTATCCCCCTCCCGCTCTTGTCCCCGTTTCCCGTTATATTTGGTTTACAATGAACAATATTGTATCAATTTTATGTTTAATTATTATAGTTTTGATTGTTGAATAAATTTGGTGTGTTTTAGTGTTAAATGATTGCTGATGGATCATCAATTATTTAACTCTAATGTGGATTGAGATAATTGGATTTGAATTTAAGTTACAGGTTTGGGTAATAAAAAAATTAAATATTATATTTTTAGCGATGGATTTTATTCTGTCGCTAAAGTTGTATACCTTAAATCTTTTAGCAAAGAAATATATCGTCGCCAAAGGTATTATTGACGAGGACTTTTAGCAACGGAACCCCCATCGTTAAATGTCCATTAGTTTTTCCACGGACTTTTAGCGACGGATTTTTCATCGCTAAACCCTTTAGCCATGATATACTTCGTCGCTAAATATTTTTCAAAATTATTAATTTTGAAAAAAATTAAACTAGAATATGAATATTATCTTTAGCAACATAATTTCCGTAGCTAATGAATTTCTCGTCCCGTCGCTAAAGTTGGTTTTTTTGGCAATGATTTTCAAATTCCGTAGTCAAACTTTTACCGACGAAGTTAATCCCCATGAACTTTTAGCAATAGGGCATCCGTCGCTAAAAATCTTTTATGACGGGATTAGGGACTTTTAGGGACGGAATTTTCCGTCACTAAAAGGCCAGTTTCTTGTAGTGATTGCCCTGCCTGCTTTATTGAAGAGAGCATATGTCTGAACCTTCTCATTTAAATCATTGAAAATAGTTTTGCTCAAATTTGAGCCAAAATCGTTTGAGTTCCAAAACTGAGATTCGGGATGAGAGATTTTAGTAGGGACCCGACACAACCTAATCTTATGGCATCGAGTCTCCAGAGTTGCTTTTGGACCTGAAATTTGACAGAAAAAATGTTCGCACGAATTCGGGTCAAAACCATCCAAATTCCAAAATATGGGTAAATAGAGGTAGAGGGAGTTAAGAGAATTTCCGGAGAGAGCTCTCAATCAAAAAACATTTTTCGACAGCTTTTATTTATGTTACCGCCTAAACTATAAGAGCGAAATTTCAAGTACCCAATTACATGAATGTGGTCGGACAGGGAATACTAATACTTTTCATCTACTAGATAGGCGTACTATAAGAGGATAATTAGGTTTAGTAGCTTTTTTCACCTAAATTTATTTGTTTACCGACTAGGTTATGTGGGTACTAGAAGTGTGCAGTGAAGATGCTGAGTTTTGAGGAGGATGAATTGTGCGATCACATGCTTGCTTTGTACTCGAGTGGATGGGGGAAAGATTGATGTGATCGATTAGACAATGCTTGGAAAAATGATAAATAGTCGTATAGCCTTACATTTTCCTAACACAGACTTCCACTTAGTCTGAAAAATGTGAAAACACTGTTTTTCTCTTTTTACTGTTTGAATTGTTTGTTCAAGATGAAAGCGAAGACGTATAACTGAGCAAATAAAAGGCATCTTTTTCATCAACATTACAAATTTTGACAATGAAAGATGTAAACAAATGCCTCTCGGTATCACTAAGAATTTTATTTTTGCTTCAACCCCTTCGTACCAAAAACGTTTTCCTAAAACTTTTGAAGCAATCTTGGCATATATTAGCAATAAATTTATATCGAAGGTGTCATTAGCATGTCAATTAGAAATCAGCTATGGATCTTAAGAGTGGAGACGTTTATCTTTATTTTAAAGAGAGAGATTAAAATTTTGAGAGGGTAGCATAAATGCCAACCCTAAGCCAAAGCATTTGACCTTTGTTACTGTCGTGGTTGTAGCACCTAATTTGGAACCGTATGTTGTGGCAAACTTGTATATTCTTTGTTATATAAGGACTAGGCTAAGCAATAGTAAAGGAGATAGCTATATATTTTTTAAGAATGGTTGAGGCTGAATTTAAACCTTTTCTGGTTAAACTTACATCTTTTCATCACTACTTGCTTACCTTAGGCAATTTTAAAATCTAAGCCATGGGTTAAACGTTATATCAGTTGTACATACTCTGGCCCTCTACATCCATGGGCTGCCACAAATGACCCAAACGTTCATCGATGATCAACAAATAAGAACTTTATTAAAGGGGCCTTCAGCATGCCTTTCAATAACATAGCACAGAGATATCTCCATCAACAAACTCTAAAGAGAAATCTACGTAATGATTTCAAAAGGATCGGAGAGAACACCAAAAGTATCATAATAAGGAAAAGAATCGACTGCAATTCCTCAGCCTCACCCAACTAGAATTTTTCAGCTCGAGATTACACTGCAATTCCATGTCTAGAACAGTAAGGAAAAGAAGGGCGGGTGTTAAAGCTATCACACTACCATTATGTCACTTGATATCGCTTCCTCCCTTGATGGAAACTAAGCTCTCACTATAAATAAGAGCCCTCAAACTTTCTTGTGCTCCATAAACTTGAAATTCCTTTAATCTTTCGGATTTGAGGTCGCACGATACTAACTGGCCATTGGCTTTTTCCAGAAGCAGCCCATGCTTCCAAAACAATAAAGGTTGCGCACCTTGTACAAGTGGTCTAATCGTAAATTGTTTTGTCCACGACTCAGCAACACCATATTCAGTCATCAACCATATGTCGAAGGACGTCTGCACTGAGGGATTGAAAAGAAGTAATGCAATGGATTCATTTAAAATTAGAAAAGCCCTCTGGTTTCCGTCAGGAAATGCACAAACATCAGGCAACTGTATCTGCTGAAAAACCTCTGTGCTGATGTGGAAAGAGAGCATTGACTCGCCACCATGATCTTTATCATCTGCCCACCAATGAAAATGTCCATTAAATAAAAGCTCAGAACAGGGGAAGAACCAAACGAAGGGTACAACCGCGTCTATTTCTCTCCAAGAGTTGGTACTCAAGTTGTAAATTTCAACATTAACAGAACGAAACTTGTAGCCCCAGTCTTCATCATCTTCGTGAAGTTCTGCAATCCTGATAACCTTGTATTCGATGGAGAGTGGGTCAAAGCCAAATCCCACACCAATCGTGCTAGAAAACAAACCCTGGGGATAGTTAAATGAAGGAGCAGGAAGAACCTTAAAGTTCCTCATTGAAGGGTTACATAAGATAATATCACGGTGATCAGTAAGACATACTATGCCATTGCAAGGACCCAGCATCCTCTCTAGAAATTCATTGGAGTGCGGTATGGTGATCTCTGTTGGTGGGAAATGATCATCACTGCTAATTTCGTCGCTAAGGAAGGACATGACACTTTTGTTACTTTCTGGTAAGAACCGCTTAACGAGGATACAATGGTTTCTTTTAAGAGCAGCGTTACAATTGAGGTGCGCATTTGTGAAACTAGGTTTTGTTATCAAAGTATACCAACTCTTACAAACAGACTTGCATCTCAACAAGGATATTACAGGAAGCATCAGGAGAATTTCTCTAACCACATCTTCCGGAAAATTCACAGTGGCCATTTGATCCATACAAATTGTCTGTGTACAATGTCAAGAATTGCAGAATGAGGGAATAAGGACAAAAGTGCGACAGCGACAATTGTTGAAAATCAGATAGAAACCAAGGACAAAATGCAAATGATGCAGGAAAGCATCCTGTATGGCACAAACCAATACCATTTATCATGTATGAGAGAGAGAGAGAGAGAGAGAGAGAGAGAGAGATACCTTGTGGACAGGTGACTAATTTTTGAAATCAAACGCTTGAATACTTGAACTTTGGACGGATCTGCCAAGATGAAATTCTTTGGCAGTAGTGCAAGACCAATTGAAATGGGTGGTGAGTTGGGGATCAGAAACCAGCTTGATTGTTTTACAGGGTTATAAAATTTGAGCAAGAGAAATGAGAGAATAAACTGGGTGGTGTAGCGAGAGTTCAAATATCGGGTAAGCCACTCATGATTCCGTGGACCTGCGCAAAATTCTCATTCTGACTTTAACAAATCTACCATTTAGTCGGATATGGGCCCCGAAAAAGATGTGTTGAAGATCGGAAAATTCGGACAGATTACTGAAGGAATGAAACAACCCGAAGGCCGGCCTTGAACTCTCTGATCGAAGGATTACCAGAGACAATTTCGCGGCAATCCATGGTACCATATTGATTCTAATGTCTATTAAGTGTTGGGGTAAGGATAGAGCTAATGGTTGTGATGGCCGTTGATTTGTTTCGGAGGCCGATTGGATGGTTGCCGGAAAGGATGGTGCAATGCTGAACTAGGTAGTCGGGACTTCCCAAGGGGATATATTTGTCAATTCAACTTGAAACGGTTATTTCTCTAGAAAAATCCTTTACTGCTATGTCTACAGTGACCCGTTGAATTAGCTACATCTTCCTAGAAGTAGATTGCAAATTAGAAATTCAATTTACTTTTCTTTGATTATAAACAAAAGAAGATTCAAATCACTGTAATCTAATTTCGTGTTTGAAGGAGAAAATTTGAAAGTTAATGAACTTTTGGAATTTTATATCCTCAGCTTACATTGAGAAGAAATTATATTAAGTAACTTCTCTTGTGATGGAGGCAGCATACGGTGGCAGTAGTGTGCGAGTTATAATCTTAGTGTAAGTGGTTGTGCAGTCACACTAATGGTGGAAGTGGTAAGGGTGGTGGCGGTGGCGTGGCTCGACGACAGAGTATGGAGTTGTCTTGTGATGATAGAGATGGTGTTGGCCGTGGTGGCATTAAGGTGTCACCAATGGTATTGTTGGTGACAGTAGTGGTGATAGCAAAAACAACAATGATTGTAGTGTAGTGATGGCTATGACAGCCATGTTGATCGTATCAATCGTATACAATGGCACTAGTGGTAATGGTAGTGACAAAGACGGTAGTGACATGGAAGATAGTGGTTTTGACGTTTGACAGTGGTGCGATGGCGTCGGGGTCTAGTGGTGGTGGTGGTTATTGCAATGTTAGTCATGGTGGTGATGTAATTGGGTGGTTGCTTTGGTAACTGTGAAGGTCATGATGGTGATGGCAACGGTGTGGTGATAAAAAAAAGTGTTGCGATCTAGCGGCGATGGTAGTGATGTTAACTTTGGTGGCGACAGTTCTGATAGTAATGATAATGGATGTTGTGGTGCAAGGCAATGAAGACGATTACGACGGTGGCGATGGGTTTATAGACATGTTCTCTGGGAAAATTGGCTAACCCCCTGAACATATGACAACGTTATGCACGTTAACATCCAAAACATGGCATCTTCCATCCTCAAGATTTGCGGGTAGCGGGGGTCAATTATTACTACAAATGTCCTTCTAAACAACTTTAGCCTTGGTGAACTTGAAACCCTTCCCATGATAGATAGATCAAATTTTTTATCAATAATTCTTATAAAACCTTGGGCAGTACGAATATTTAGCACCATAAACTTGCATACTTAATAAGACAAATGTAGCTAACTGAATTCTGCCAGCCAGCATAACTCAGATGCTTACTAGTGCAGGACTGGATTCTAGCAGTGATCTTATCCACCAAGCATGCACTCGCAATCTTTAGAAGTCAGTCTTGTGGATATCAGTGGAACACCCATGTATGTGACTGGTTATTGACCAGGTGGAATGCCACTGGGCCAAACAAATTCAGAGGACAAAGGCTAAGAAATTCCAGCTACAAATATACATAGAACTTTTAGTCAAATTAGGCTGAAGGCTGGACATAGTAGCAAACTCGACAATAGCTTCCATTATAATACCAATTGACTCCTTATTAGCAGTGGCTAGGATGAATAAATCATCAGCAAAGCAGACATGGCTGATTTTGTTTCTGTGCATTTAGGATGATTGCCAGAAGAAGGCCTACTAGCATAAGCATCCAGAACTACTCACATAAACAAAAAGACAAATAAATTATATATTGACTTGATTATTGTACAAAAGATTTAGTTGTTTGTTCGGATCCATATCAACTTTTAGTGACTCTTTAAAACACTTTTTTTTCATTAGAGGATGGTTAGATTGTGAAGGCTTTCGGGATTTATCTTTCAAGTCACCAATTCAAATCTCATAAAACTTGGATGATGATAACGTTCCATGCATAACACTTAGGTTGGACGTTGATAATCTACCCCTTTGAAACACTAGAAGATGTGACTTAACATGTTGCAATTGAGAATATGAAGTCTTTTAATTTACAAGCTAGCACTATTTTGACACAACAATTCTTAATTTGAATTAGCCCGTTTCGGTAAACCTCTATTTTCCATGCTTTTCTTTTTCTTTTTTGGTAACTATTTTTAGCTGAAAACGACGAAAGTAAATGTTGTTCAATAATTCTTTGGAAATAAACCATAGAAATTCGCTCGATTCACTTGGACATACAACTGCGTTGAAAAATATCATTGAAATGACGTAAAATTGATTTAATAACTTTTGAAGTTATATTTAATAAGATGTCAGTCTTTTGAAAAATGATGATGTCCAAACAAGTTGTTGATTTTTCTTTCCCTCACAAGACTCAAATTCATGAAATAATATATATGAACAAAAAAGAGGTAAGCGAAAGGGTAGAAAATGTCGAAATGCTCAAATCATATCATATCATATAAATATAATAAATATATAATAGATGAAACGTTGTGCATTGTGGGCGCGACACATAAACATTTCTTAGCATTCTTTTCCCTTTTTAACTTTGCGACACGTTATCATGTTTTTTTCTCATATCACATTTCATTTTCACTTATACTTATTAAAGACCCATATGCACCATGACTCTTTGTTTTGATACCACATTTTTCACTTCTACTTACTAGAGATATAAATGCACCATAACTCTTTACTATAATTTATTATAAAAAATTCGCAGGCATTATTGACATACTTTTACTAAACTTTAAAAGAGTAGAAAACTAATTGTGCACCTTTTAAAACTCTACCTATTCAATACATAGATATATAAGGTTTTAATTTTCAATACTAACACCACAACAATTCCTCAAAAACTTCTACTTATTAAAGTCACACATGTATCATGACTCTTCACTATAAAATTCGCAAGTATTATTGGCATAACTTTACTGAATTTTATAAGAGTAAAAAATTCGATTTAGCACTTTTTAATTATTTTTATATCACACTCCTTTTTTCACTTCTACTTATTAGAGACACACATGCACCATGACTCTTTGTTTTGATATCACGTTCCTTTTTTTCTCTTTTACTTATTAGAGACGCACATGTACCATAACTCTTTACTATAATTTATTATTAAAAAATTTACAGTTATTATTGACATAATTTTACTAAACTTTATAAGAGTAGAAAATTAATTATGCACCTTCTAAAATTATACTCATTCAATATACTTACATATAAGGTCATAATTTTCAATACTAATACATCAAAAATACTTTAAAAATTTCTACTTATTAAAGTCACACATCTATGATGATTCTTTACTATAACTTATTATAAAAAAATTTGCAGGTATTATTGGCATAATTTTACTAACTTTATAAGTAAAAATCGATTCTGCACCTTTTAAAACTCTACTTATTCAATATAATAATATATAAGATTTTAATTTTCACTACTAACACCCTAAAAGTATTTTAAAAATCATTACTTATTAAAGTCATACATGCATAATGAATCTTACTATAATTATTATTAAAAATTTTGCAGATATTATTGGCATAATTTCACTAAACTTTATAAGAATAGAAAATCAATTCTGCACCTCCTAAAAATCTACATACTCATTGTATTATTGGCATAATTTCACTAAACTTTATAAGGTCTTAATTTTTACTACTAACACCTCAAAGTATTTTAAAAGCCTCTATTTACTAAAGTCATACATGCATCATGATTCTTTACTATAGTCTATTATTGAAAATTTTGCTAGTATTATTGGCATAATTTTAATAAACTTTATAAGTATAGAAAACTAATTCTGCATGTTCTAAACTCTACTTATTCAATATACCAACATACAAGGTCTTAACTTTCACTATTAACAGTTCAAAAGTGCTTTCAAAATAAAATAAAAAATCTCACAAACGTAAAATACAAAAATCATGTATGAAATCAAAGATAAATAATTTACAAATCAAGAAGTTTTGAATATAATTTACAAAGTGATATGGCTTAAATTTTCAACTATTTTACATTTTTTTTTATATTTTTTAGTGTTTCTTTTGTTATCTTAAAGTTTTTTTTTGTAGTGTTAATAGTCAAAACTAAATCCTAATATATTAATACATTGATTATAGAGTTTTAGTAAGTATAGAATTTTTTGAGGTAAACTAAAATTATGGTAATAACAGCTTCAAATTTCTAATGATAAATCAAAGTAAAGAATCACGATGTGTGTAAGTTTGATAAATATGGATAAAAAAAAGGACTAAAAAACAAACATGATAATGTGTCGCAAAATTAAGCTCAGACTCTAAATTGGAAATCATATACACCAAATCATGTATGAAATCAAAGATAAATAATTTACAAATTAAGATCTTCCAAAATTAGTCTGCAAAGTGATATGACTTAATTTTAAAACTATTTTACATTTTTTCATATTATTCAGTCTTTATTTTGTTATCTTAAAGTATTTTTGAGGTGTTAATAGTTAAAATTAAGTCCTATATATTAATACAGTGATTAAGTAGAGTTTTAGAAAGTATAGAATTAGTTTTTTACTCATAAAAGAGAAACTAAAATTTTGGCAACAATAGCTAGAAATTTTTCAGTAAATAATCATGATGCATGTATAATTTTGGCAAATGTGGGAATTGAACTTTAGGAGATCTAATCTCCCGAGTCCATAAGAAGTCATCTTCTCTTAATGAACCAAATGAAATTATTAAAATTTAGGCATTAGTATAATCACCCGAATATATTATAAAATTAGAACTCAATCTATAATCTACAAATCAAAAAAAATAAAGTAAGTGAACATAAAAAAGAATTTTATTAACCCGACGACATTGTATCCCATTTTATCGTAGTCTATATAATAAACTAGACGGGAACAAAATTTTTATTAATTTCAGATATCTTTTATTCAATCACATAATAGTATAATAATTACTTAAAGAGAGCCGTATGATTGCTCTTTTAATATTATCTTTAACCATCGTTAGTAATCGTAAGATATTTCAAAAAAGTAATAAATGTGAAATTAGTTCGATATTTACTATTTTGGAACATTTTTTGTTTTTATGTTTTTTTTAAGTTTCTTTTTCTTGATGATACTTATATGTGAAATGCATGAACGTGACATATTGTGAATTTGATGGTTTGCTTCACGCGAATATAAATAAAGTTTAGTTCAAAATCATCGATATAATGCCTAAATAACCAACTTTAACTCTACCAAAATATATTGACACTCAAATATACGGATACATAAGTTGTTACTTATAACCGACCCGGGCCTTGCCCGGGTTATTGGACTAGTAAATATATAATAAATGAAGCGCTGTGCAACACCCGATATTTTTTTGGATCTAATTAGAAATTTTAGTGGCAAATCTATTTTTGGCGACGAAATTTTAGTTACCATAGATATATTTTTGTTTGGAACTTTAGCGACGAATTTGGTGAGCAATATTTCTGTCAACTTTAGAAACCATAAATTATAATCTAACGCTAGCAGTTCACAGGATAATGATTTAATTGTTTAGTGACGATTAGCAGAATTGAATTTTTATCGACAATCTTTAGCGACATATTTTATGAACCATAAGTTGAAATTTAGTGGTAGCTGTTAAGTTGTTATAAGTGATATTAACTGAAGCTTTTAGTATGATTAGCGTGAGAAACATTTCGGAAATTTTTAGCAACATTTACTGAAGCGGGTTAGTAAATAAATAAATACATAAAAAAATCAAAATCCAATTCATTTAAAAAATAAAGTCAACTATATAAATTGGAAAGAAAGGGAAACAAGGATGAAAGGATGAATTGAGGGAGAAATTAAATATTTCCATAACCCGTTTTTAGTTACAGCCAAGCAAAATAAGAAAAGTCAGAATAAAAGAGAGATTGCATTGAAAGAAAGTGAGGGAGAAAATTTGGGATTTTGGTTTTTCGGTTACAGAAAGTGACAAGGAGGGAATTAATATTCCATTTTTGGTTACCAAAGAATAAGAGTAGACTTGCTCTTTCGGTCACAGAGAGAAGAAGAAAGGGAAGGAGAGAGAGAGAGAGGCTGAAATCGGCAATGTTCCGGCGATATATCAAAGCGCGACTTTTTTCGGCAACCGAATTTTTCTGGTAAGTTTCTCAGTCTTTTTCCTCTTGTTTATTTCATAAATTATGGGAGTGAGGGGCTGGGTAAATGGCTGTGAGCATGGGAATTGCCGTGAGTACCCATGGTGCTGTCAATCGGCATTTGCGGCACCGTCAAGATTCTGACTAGAGGGGCTATCGGGTATTGGAATTTGCGTAAGATTTTATGGGTTTGTGGGTTAGAAAGAAGGGCTGCGTAAAGGGTAATTGCAGTGCATGAGAGTGAGTGTTTGTATGTGTAACCTTTGTGAGAGTTGCTATGAAGAGGCAGCCATGAGTTATGGGAAAAATGTTTGGATTTGTGGGTTTATTGTTGTGATGGGTTTGGGTGTAAGGGTGCGTAAAGGAGGGGTTGTGAACGGTTGAGTATGTGCGCAGGCGTGTGTACTTAGTGTGGCCGTGGGGATGCAGCTGGGTCTTGAGTTGTGGGTTATTTTGCGTGCGTGTGTGTGTGTGTGTGTGTGTGTTTGTAACTTGTTTGCGTTGTAAGATACATGCATGTGGGAGTGGGTGTGGGGAAAATTGGAGTGATTATGTGATGAAGTGTAAAGGAAGGGGAAACTGTGAGGCAATGGGAAGTGTATGCGTGAGTGTGTGACACTAGGGGTCCCGCTTTGCACGAACACGTCGACACATTCAACGGTCAACTTTGCAACGCATCGAACCGGTCAAAGTGCACGTGCCCAAGTCATGTGCATTTTTTGCTTCACACGCTTCGTGCGCGACTTATTCACCAATCATTTCATGTTAACATGACTCACTGTAGCGCGATCGTCATGCCACAACCACTCGAACACCTTTTCATCAAAAACATCGACCGATGGCGCAACTCGATCGATGAGGTCAAGGGGCAAAGGCCTTGGCCCACCCCATGGGGTCGGCCTCAGCTCCCCCAAGGCCATGGGGTCGGCCTCGGCCTCCCCCAAGGCCATGAGGGGTCGGCCTCGGCCTCCATGTGGGGTTGGCCTTGGCCTTCCCCCCCTCGGTTGTTCACTTTTTGTGCAAAGTTCTTTTTGTGCTTTGTTTGCTTCGTATGTGACTTTGGCACCTTGTTCGTCACATGGGTACGACTCATGGCAACACCTTCGTCGTAACGCAACTTCCGGATTTGTTATTGCCCATCAAAACACCTATCGTCGGCGCGCCCGGAGTTCATTGAAAGGGGGAGTGGCCTTGGCCTCCCTTCATGGGAGTCGGCCATTGGCCTTGGCCACCCCCTAGGGTCAGCCTCGGCCTTACTAGGGGGTCGGCCTCGGCCTCCCCCCGTGCGCACTTGTTTTCTCGAGTCTTTGCACCTCCGTAATGTTTATAGACATTCGTACATCAACCTCACGACTTCCGTCATCAATCACCCTCGACCGCGCACTGCTCTCGCGATGCCCGTCGCCCAAAGTCGGGTGCTACCGCCGAATGACGTGTCGCCGATGACCGCGTATCATCATCCCCGACTTTGTCATTACTAAAGATCACACTTATCATTTTGATATAACACGCACACTTGGCTCATGCCCCATCTCTGAGACATTCGACCCCCGCATGTGTGCCGTCTCAACGACGGTCGTCGCCGCGCGAGGTGCGCCACTTCCATGACATGTGCCCCCGGCACCAGGTATGGTCTCGCGACGGTCATCGTCGTGCCCGTGTGCCACTTCCATGACATGTGCCCCAGGTACCAGGTACGGTCTCGCGACGGTTGTCATCACTCCTATGCACCACAATCAATGTCTCATGCCGTTGGCATCGCGCCCATGTGCCATAATCATGTCTCGTGCTGTAGGCACTGCACCCATGCACCACAATCAGTGTTTCATGCCGTTGGCATCGTGCTCTTGCACCACAATCATGTCTCATGCTGTAGGCACCGCGCCCATGCACCACAATCAATGTCTCATGCAATTGGCATTGCTCCCATGCGCCACAATCAATGTCTCGTGCTGTGGGCACCACGCCATGCGCCACAATCAATGTCTCGTGCTACAGGGACCGCGCCCATGCGCCACAATCAATGTCTCGTGCTACAGGGACCGCGCCCATGCGCCACAATCAATGTCTCATGCCGTTGGCATCACGCCCATGTGCCACAATTAATGTCTAGTACTGTAGGCACCGTGCCATTCACCATAATCAATGTCTCGTGCTGTAGGCACCGCGCCCATGCGCCACAATCAATGTCTCATGTTATTGGCATTGCAGCCATACGCCACAATCATGTCTCGTGCTGTAGGCACCGTGCCCATGCACCACAATCAATGTCTCGTGCTGTAGGCACCGCCCCCATGTGCCTCAATCAATGTCTCATGCGGTTGGCATCGGGCCCATGCGCCACAATCATGTTACAGGCCTCCGGGCATCACACTCATTTACCACACCATGCACCTCTGCCATGGACGTGGAACATGCTTCGACCCACTCCCCAGAGTGTGCAGCATTCCGAGGCACTCCGCTCGTAGTGCTCAGGCTAGAGGATCCTTCGCAGCGGGATAGGCTCGTTACCACAAAGCTATCGCCGCCTGGGGTGACTTGCATGATACTAGGCACTGAGCTGCGACCATGTCCACTCACGTTACCGGTGATCATCGGCACCCCCAGGACGATGACCCCCGGGTCACTCCGGGAAGGGAGTAGGTCTTTGGAAGGCATCGCGCCTAGTCCTCCTGGTAGTTGGCTATAGGGGCAACCCTCGTCACTGTCAGGTTCTCTGCGCGTCTCTTAACGCACCTTGTGGCATTCAGTAAGGGCTTAGACCAGTGGCTGGGGCAACAGGCTTACTCTGATCATGCTGTCTCGGTGTCTTCAGTCTTCTCAGACAGGTAGAGCGATGCTGTGTAGGGCGAGGCAGTGCGAATTTGGGAATCGGCAGTCCAACGGAGAACAAGTATTTTGGGACACCCTAGTGACGTGTCACTCCCAGGGGATGACATGTGGCACTTGATGACACAGGCACACTGTTTCCTATAAATAGTGGACTTTATGACTCAAAAAGGGACTCTTTTTTGGCTCATTCTCTAAAATTGACTTTCTTACTCTAGAATTTGGGAGCTCTTGGATTATAAGGAGAGAAACACAAATTGGACATCACTTTAGACCGTAACATTGGACCCTGACTCGAACCTCGACTTGGACTGTCGACTGCTGGCCTTGTTCGTCTCAGCCTTGCCTTCGCAGCACTACCACTCCTCACGCCTATCTGGGAAGCCTTGCTCTCTACCCTTACTCCACCCTCACTGTCTCTCACTCTGCATACTTGGAAGCTGACTCGGACCGCAGCCTTTGTGGCACCACCACGTAGGTACGGACCCACATTCCTTGGCATCAATATGTGTGTGTATGGGTGTAGAAAATGGGTTCTGGGGTTGTGCATGTGAACTATGTGCTTGTGTGAGTGTAGTGTGATTCTGGTGTTAGCGTTTCCATGTGCTGTGTGTGCAAGGTGAGGTGAGGTGTTTGAATGGTTAAATGAATGAAATGTAAGAGAAGAAGAGGGAGACCCACTGCCTCACGGCAATGGGCATGCAAATGGCCTAATAATGTTCTTTTCTTTTTGAACTTGTGTAAATGATGGTGAAATTGAGGGAATATAAGTGCTGGGTGTGTTAATGTGAGTATAAGAGTGTTGGTTATTATATGTGTGTGAGTGTAATGGAGAAAGAAGTGATGTGAGGTTTTGGTAAACTGTGAGGGTGCTACGTGAAGAGAGTGCCCAGTTGAGTGTGGTGTATTTTGAGGTTCTGTGAGGCAGAGAAAGTAAAGAGAAGAAAGGTACTATGGAGTGGTTAATTTGGGTCAGCGTTAAATTCGACGCGTACATAAACTAGTGCACGGTTATCTTTAGTACGTAAAAATTTACAGTGCGATACATTAGGCTATATTAGGATTTGCGGAAAAATTTTATAATTTTCTGAGATCGTATGAATTTTTAGTATTTTCTGTAATTTCAGATTTGTAAAATTCTTTTGGAACCTTTAAAACTTGAAAATGTTCTGAAACAAATTAGAGTAATGCCTCTATGGTATAAATAAGACTCAGTTTGAATTTGATGATTTTTGGAGTTGATTTTCTATGGTTTTCGTATTGCATTATTTTTAGCAAAATGAATAATTTAAAAATAGTTTTAATACCTTTTAATTTCTGATTTTAATTTTTATACATATTTTAAAGCTGTTAAAAAATTATGGGACTTTATTTTCAGCTAGAAATAATTATGGCTATTTATGGCTTTTATTGCATTTAAAGAATTTATTTTAATACAAAAATATTCAAAATTTCAAAAAATTCATATTTTGACTTTTAATAATGTTTTAAGCTATAGAAGTGCTTTATTGAAATTTATTATAAATTATAGAGAGTCGTTACACGTTAAAGAGCGTACATGATTCTTGGTTAGGTTAGCCGTGTGCGAGACCATCTTGAGTTGTGCGATTTCGAGATTAGAAGTGAGCATTGTTTAGGTAGTTGATATAAGGTTATAGTATTATAGCATAGATTATGTTCTAACATATGGATTGCCAATCTAGATTTATTCAGAAAATATTGATCGAAGTTGGTAGCATCGCTTAGCTTGTACCGAGGTAAAGAATTCTCTCTGAACCCTATGTCATTACTCCAATTTCAAATGTTTATATTATCAGCTTTACAGACTACATTGATTGTTAATTTTATGATGGATATAAAAATGTTTTGAAACCGTCCATGAAACCTAATTCAAACCTAGTAGCAATTGTTTGGAATCCGTTACTCTCATATGTTTATTTAATTCAATCATTTTAAATTCCTAGAATATTTTCAAATACATTATTGCTTCTCAATGTTGACATGAGTTAGAAAACCTAGTAGTTATAAGGATGGTCTGTTGGTTGGGTTAAATTAGTACCTAAATGGACTAGTCAGTGTACATATGCATATGTAAATTGTATCGAGCGTTACCGGAGTGACTTTGCTACATCGTACTACTCATGTTCAATATTTCCTATTTTTGCGTTTTATTGTACCCAAAGTGTTTTAAAATGATTATATCTTAACTGTTTTGAATGACTACTTATTTAAGGGATTGAGTTGATACTCATCCCTATGTTTATACTGAAACGTTATGGTTTTCTGTGAAAACCCTCCTAAAATTACCATTTGATTGCATATAGAAAAATCATTTGAATCACATTGTTTCTCCGTTTTCAAAATTTTCTATTGGTTTAAATGTCAAATCGTTCGTATCGTTTTCTTATTTTTAAATCAGTGATCGGCCTTACTGGGCTCTCGAAAGCTCACTCCCCTTTGACTTCCTTTCTGCAGGTGGCAACCAGTATTAAGTTGTCCGAATAAGGATTAGAGCCAAGCGAGCCGAAGAATTGGAATTTCAGTTTAGAATTGATGGTTAAAACCCTTGCGTGGGTGAACTTGTTATTTGAATTTTTCCAGACTTAAATTTTACGTTTCATTGACGACAGTCTTTTGAGATTATTAACATTGGTTTAGCTGTTCTGATAATAGTCGTTCATTTGTTTGGGCTTTGAAGATATTATTGTCTTAGAGTGAATGATCGAGCGAGTGTCTAACGTTCCGGAAAAATTTTGAGATGTTAAACGCTGTGCACTATGGAGACGACACATATATAAGCCTTTTTAGTGTTCTTTTCCTTTTCTACCCCTTTCAATTATGCAACACGTCATTTTCTTTAATTTTGCGACACATCATCATGTTTATTTCGGTGTTTCTTTCCTCTTTTACCTCTACTTACTAAAGTCTCACATACATTACGACTCTTTATTATAACATATTATTAAAACATTCAGAGGTATTATTATCATAAAATTAGTTGACCTTATAAGAGAAAAAAAAATCAATTTTATACCTTCTAAAACTCTACCTAATCAATGTAACAACATCATAGGACTTGATTTTGATTACTACCACCTTAAAAAACACTTTAAATAACAAAATAAACACTTAAACATAAAGAAAACATAATTTACATAGCATCATGTTTCCTTTGGTGTTCTATTCCTCTTTTATTTTTATTTATTAAAGTCATACATGCATCATGACTCTTTATTATAACTTATTATTAAAACATTCAGATGTATTATTACCATAAATTTAGTTGACCTTATAAGGGTAAAAAATCAATTATATATCTTCTAAAACTCTACTTAATTAATGTATGAATATATTAGGTCTTGATTTTGACTGTTAACATCTCAAAAGCACTTCAAACAATAAAATAAACACACTCAAACATATGTAGAGTTTTAAAAGATATGGAATTAATTTTTTACTCTTATAAGGTCAACTTTGCAACCCATCATCATGTTTATTTTTTTGAATCTTTTTTCCTTTTTTATTCATATTTATTAAAATTGCACATGCATCATAGTTTTTACTTTAATTTGTTATTAAAAATTCGTAATTATTGTTGAGATAATTTTAGTTTACCTTATATGCATAGAAAACCAATTCTACACCTTCTAAAACTCTACCTAATCAATGTATCAACATATTTTGACTTAATTTTAACTATTAATACCTCAAAATACTTTAAGATACCAAAATAAACACTGAAAAATAAAATATTTTTAAAAATTAAGTCATATCATTTTGTAAATTATCTTCAGAAAAATCTTAATTTGTGGAATATTGATCTTTGATTTTGGAAATACGTTAATTTGTGAATTATTTATCTTTGATTTCATACATGATTTTTGTATTTTACATTTGTGAGATTTTATTTTATTTTTAAAGAGCTTTTGAGGTGTTATTAGTTAAAATTAAGACCTTATATGTTAGTATAATGAATAAGTAGAGTTCCATTTTTGCTCCCCTTACTTTCATTTTTGCTTTAAGGTTTTATAGCATGTTTTTTAGTAGGTTTATTCAGTCTAGACAATAATTTACTAAAAAATTGTTTATGCCTTTTTTGTACTTTCTTTTATAAATTTTAAATTTTATTGTAGAGGGCTGTACTAGATCATTAATTTGACATATGGTAAGGTGTTCTATTAGAAGTATTTGTAAAATAAATTGTTGATCAATGATGCGCCACATAATGTGAAAAACTAAAAAAAAAAATAATTCACACTTACATGGATATAGTAAGCAAAATGGATAGCATGAATATATTTTTGTGTATAAATTCTTGAAAATGAACTTTTTTCGTACAAAAACAAAATTACCACTTACGATACTGAAAAACAAAGTAACAGTCTAATTTGATATGAAATAATTGATTATTCATTGTATGCTTCACCTTTTGAATACTTTATTTTGAACTTTTGAATCTTAATAATTGTTAAGCACTTCAACATACTTTACTATTATGAAACAATTTCTAGATTATACTTTTATTGAATTTCTCTTGATTACGACGCTACTTATATGTGAAATGGATGAATGCGATATGTTTTGATTCTAATAGTTCACTTCAAGCGAATACTCAAAAATCGTAGTTTTCAAAACCATCGACATAATGCTTAAATATCCATCTTTAACTCTACCAAAATCTATTGAAACTCAAACATATTGACAGCGATTAAATAGAACTTACCCGGGCCTTACCCGGGTTACTGGACTAGTGTGTGTGTGTATATATAATAGACGAAGCGTTGTGCATTGGGGGATGACCCATAAGCTTTTATAGTGTTGCTTTCCTTTTTTACCCTTTTTAATTTTGCGACACGTCATCACCTTTTACTTATGCGCACATCATCATCAACCTTCATTATGAGAGTCCCCTAAGTCAGCTGGGCTCTCGAACAAATTAAAATGTCTATCCATATGAGGGAGTCCATTATTTTTAATTTACTTGGATAGGCATCCAGTTGCTTAATAGGTAGAGTTCCGGTATATATTTAATAGATCTCTGCCATCAAACTCTTTGCATTACCCTCTCTCCAGCTTCATTAGCTTTTTCATGGGATTAGGTATCTATCTATGGTTTAACAGCCATGGCCATTGGCCTATTCGAAGGATCAGGTGTTGTATAGGTGCTGTGCATAATTTGCTACATATAAAGTCTCCTTGGTAAAAACTTACTTCTCCAAACATATAATACTTCTTTCATGCTTCCACGGGAAGGAGGCCATCAGCACTATATGTAGAAAAAAATAAAAGCAGAGATGGTGATCCAAATACAAGTTTTCTAATTCATTATAGTTGCTGTTAATTATTCTCTTTATTAATTTCATTTAGTTGCCTTTTCATTATCCTTTTTAATTATTGTTTATTATTCTTTTTTATTCTTCTGATGGAGCTTATTAGAAGAATAAAGCAATTTTTTTTTATCCTTTTATGGCATGACAATGAAAATTTCTCATCACAATTAATCTATCTACTTTCTTCTTGACTAGCTTCCTTATGATCTTAGTTTGTTGTTTCCATAGTGACTAATACTTAACGTAGCTTTAAATGACTATGCTAGAGGTCAGTCGATCTCCCTTTCTATCCCCTTCATTTGTCGATTATCTTTTTGACAAAATCTTTTCGCATATTGGCAGCTTCAGTCATCAAAGTGGAAATTAGATGAGAAGGTATTTGGATGAACACGGTAAGAAAAAATGATTTTAGCGACGGAAAAATTCGTCGCTAAATGTTTTAGCGACGGATTTACCGTCGCTAAAAGTCCCTCGTATAAAAGTCCGTTACTAATAGTTTGGCGATGGAATTTTCAAATCTGTCGTGTAATATTTAAGTTTTTACGACGATTTTATTTATTAATTAGCGACGGAATATCCGTCTCTAATTATATTTTAAGTATTTTAATTTAATTTCTTTTTTTGTTAAATTAGCGACGGAATAAATTTTTTAGCGATAGAATATTCCGTCGCTAAATGTCTTATTTAGCGACGGAATAATCCGTCGCTAAAAAACCGATAGTGATAAAAAAAATTAGCGACGGATATAATCCGTCGTCAAAAGTCAAATTTTTTTAAAATATTTATTTTTCTAATGCCCAAACATGTAATAAAAAAATCAATCCTCAACAACAACGCGCAATAATCAATACACAAAGAAATATGTATAATTAATCATAAAAAAGACAATGTACAAGTTGGGAACCGGATACAGCCGGTTAGGGGAGGGGAGAAGAGTACAATCCGGGCACGGGGGCTGGGATCGGGCACGAGAAGGGGCTCATCAGGGGTTGTCGAGTCCCGAATCTGGATCCTGCTGATTCGGGGCAGGCTCGGCATGTCCAGCTGAGGTACCCTGCTGATCTTGCTCCCTGATCATCCTCAACACCACCGTAGCAATGCGCGGCATCTCCTCGTCGTCCAACGGATGCCGAGGAGCCGGTGTCTGTGGAGGGGCAGTGGGGGTAAGGATGCTCCTATCACGGCACGAGCAGTCGACTAGGTAGGCCGCGTATGCGGCCTTTCGGCCGATTGACGACCTCCGGCGTATCCAGCCATCGCTTCAATGCCCCAGTACTCGGACCCGTACTAGTGGACACTGATGGCTGTCCGGACTGCTCCTCGGACCCCCTAAGCTGTTCATACGAGGCCTGCAAAAATAGTGATATAAATATATGTTAGGGCATTAATTAACGCAACAGACATTGAGGATAAAAGACAAAAAATTAACAACTTAAACAAATTGACTCACATCGATCCGCCGGGCAATATCTGAAATATAGTCGCCCGCCCGGTGCGCCTCATCCTTGTCCTTCTTCCGCACGTGCGTCTGATTATACGTCAGAGCTACGACCTCATCGTCCTCCAGATCCGGGTGCTCGACCGCATTCTTGTGTCGGACGATGTCGTGTGGCACCGACCCCCCCGTGTGCGTCGGATCTTTGTTCTGTCTGTTCTCAGCCCGGCTCTTTACTCTTGGCGTCCCAACCTGGATCCGCAACCCACCGATCTATCATCGCCGTCCATACAGTCGGAGATATCCAATGTGGGGGATATCTCGTCATCTCCGTCATCGGGGCACCCTCGGGCAGCATCTTCTTCGCCCGGTCCCTTGCGTCGTGGAGCCATCGGCGGTAATTCTTGCCGATGTAAGCAAAGAAGGCCTGCTGCCCCAGTGCCTGCTGCTCAGGCGAGTCAAACGTGAACCCCTCCTGTAAGGCATTCAATAACACAAATTAATTACATAAAACAAACTCTAATTAAACAAATACTATCGCTGAAAAAAATACTTCACCGTACCAGCCACTCCTCCCATAGGGACTCCCTCGCAGCGGCATCCCAGTCCTTCCAGTACAGGCGTGGCTCGAAGAATCGGCCCTTCACAAGAACGCCGATCTTCGTCCTCGCCTGATTCTCCAGGATCCTGCCAAAGAAGTAAATAAATAAATTAATACAGTTCAAATATAAATTAACACCCCAAAATTTTAAATATAAGGCATGATGTGATATTTTTTTTACTTACAGGCCCTCCTGGGTGAGCGTAACTCTCTGTTTACGCTGGGGGTCGATGCGTACCCCGCGTGTCGGACCACGGCCTCGTCGAGATCCTACAAAACACAACATTAATACAGTTCAAATATAAAATATAAGGCTAGCAAAAATGTACTAAACACCGTTATCAACTATACCTGAGGTAGAACCCACGGAAGAAGGAGAATCAACGCGCGTGTGGGATGAATCTGCGTCGGGCTGGGGCGACGGCTCGGCTGGGGCTGGCGCTGGGGCTAGACTGGGGCTGGGGCTGGAGCTGGGGCCCCATCTGCTGTACGCGATCACTCTGTGCCTCGTCATCAGTGGGCAATGACGAGGTGGGACCCACCGGGGAGGAAGCAGCTCGGCGTCCAACCCGGCCACGAATAGCCCGTATCCTATCCATATCTGACTTCGTATAGATAAATTACAAAGACATTAACACATTAAAAATAATAATTTGGCAGAAATCATCATCGGCACTATATATATATGAACGGAGGTGCAAAAACACATCAATATGAACCAAGTTCTAAAATGTTACTACATTTTTCCCGTGATGTTACAACATTACAAGTCAATCATTTTCAGTTTGAGAATCATCATCATCTTCATCACTTTCCTCGTCGTCCTCTTCTTCGTGGGACTCGTCGTCCTCTTCATCTTCTAATTCATCCTCTTCATCAGTAGACTCAGTCACATCATCTCCAACACTTTCCACGTCTTCCGCGTCATCATCTACGACTTCTTCTCCTACATGAAGTGTTGTTGGAAGAGGAAGATCGTCCTCCTCGTTGTTGACCTCAACAGGGAACAAGACAGTGGTTGGTCGGCTTGAAAGGAGTCTAGCTCACTGTCATATGTCACGGGCAATTTCTTGGACTTGATAATTGTATACCAATGAGATTTGGGATTGGCGACGTCCTCCGCGTAAAAGACTTGTACAGCTTGACTAGCAAACACAAAGGGCTCGTCTGATGCAAGTGCAAGTCTTGACATTGACATCTACAATCCCTTGAGAGCTAACACGGATTCCTCTACTGCATGTGACATCGAACCACGTACACTTGAACATTACCAGGCGGTTTTGGGAACCCAGATATGTTAGCTCAACAATCTCATCTAGCTCTCCGTAAAAGTCCATGCAATTCTCGGCATAACAGTCGCCGTTGACCAAGACTCCACTGTTTTGGGTTTGTTTTGTTCGGTCATCATCTTTTACGTTAAACCTAAACCCGTTGATGATATAGCCTCCGTAACAGGATGTTTGTTTGTTAGGGCCTTCAGCTAGTAATTTCAAGCAGGAGGCCACTGGTCTATCCATTGACTGAACCTATTGTAGATGACGGTAAAAATTAAGGATAAATCAGTATACTAATTGGCCACAGAACTGTATATAACACATAATATAATGATAACAATCTTACACGCCTTTTGAACCACTGTACAAATTGTGATTTCCGATGAGATTCAAGTCCAGCGGGATCAGTGATTAAAGATTCCGCATCGAACTCACTGCAAACCAATATATATAGTTGACTCGCTTAACACACACTTTCAATTATGTACATCAATGTAAGTGAATTAAGACTTTAACTTACTCAACGAATGCCAAAACTTCATCGCAATTTAGAAGGGCATATATTGTTGCAGCACTGTACTCTTCATCCGTTAGCCATCGAGTATACGTTCGGCCGAACTGACTACCTGACTTGAATATTGACAATTGCCCTTCCAAATTTGTGCTTGATCTGGGGTCATTTCGGCCTAGTTGATTTAACCTTGTACCAACATCAGGCCCGAAATATTGACTACAAAAGTTTACAAGTTCTTCCATTACGTAAGCCTCCGCAATTGAGCCCTCAACCCGAGCCTTATTGCAGACTTTTTTCTTTAAATGAACCTAGAAGTTTAGCGAATCGAGTTAGGTGGAATATCAATGATAACAGGTGTCGCATTAAGTGTAAACGAACAACTGTAACAATTTAAAGATTACCTCTCGAAGGGATACATCCACCGATATTGCACGAGTCCACCCATCTTAGCTTCATATGCCAAGTGAACAGGCAGATGCTCCATTGAATCAAAGAACGAAGGTGGGAAGATTTTCTCCAGCTTGCAAATCGTCACCACAATGTTCTTCTCAAGCACTTCCATGTTACTCACCCGGATCGTAGAAGAACATATATCTCGAAAGAAATGAGATAATTCAGTCAAAGTCTCGCAAACAACCAGTGGCAACAGTCCCTGGAAGGCAATAGGAATGAATCTCTCCATGAATACGTGGCAGTCGTGACTCTTCATCCCTTGGAACTTGCATTCCGATACATTGCAACAACGAGATATGTTGGACGCAAACCCATCCGGAAGCTTCAAATTCTTAACCCACTGACAGACCTTCTCCACTTGTTTCTTGTCTAGACAGTAAGGTGCTTTCGGAAGTATCGTCCTCCCACTGACTGTCCGAGGATGCAATTCACGGCGTACACCCAACTGTTGTAGATCCCTTCTCGCTTTAAGGTGATCTTTTGATTTGCCCTTGACATTCATCACTGTGTTGAACACATTATCAAAAACGTTCTTCTCAATATGCATCACATCCATGTTGTTTCGGATAACGAGCGTCCTCCAGTAGGCTAACTCCCAGAAGATACAAAATTTTCTCCAGTTGTGCTCTTTTCCGTACCCTGGAATCTTCTGATCTGGCACACCCTTGCCGTGTGGTATGTCAGTATCAAGTGCCTCCAGGTGTGAGAGCACTTCTTCACCAGATGGGTAGTCCAGTGTGACAACCTCACGCTCGATTGTCCCGTCAAATTTATCCTTCTGCCTACGAAACTGATGGCCCGGTGGCAAAAGCTTACGGTGACATCCGAACCACGAGGGCTTTCCGCCGTGCTTTAACGTATGACCGGGGTTCACGCCCATACAAGCAGGGCATGCTAGCTTCCCATGTGTGCTCCAGCCACACGTCATTCCCAATGCGGGAAAATCATGTATAGTCCACATCAAAGCAGCCCTCATCTGAAAATTCTGTTTAAGGGATGCATCATATGTTTCGACTCCATGATTCCATAACTGTTTTAACTCATCAATCAACGGCCTTAAATACACATCTATGTCCTTGCCGGGACTCTTCGGCCCCAGAATAAGCAACGACAAGAACATGTACGGCTTCTTCATGCACATGCCTGGTGGAAGGTTGTACGGGACAATAATAACAGGCCAACAGGAGTAAGGCGTGGTAGACTGACCGAAAGGGTTGAACCCATCGGTTGCCAGACCAAGTCTAACATTCCAAACTTCCTGAGCAAAGACTGGATGCCTGCGGTCAAACTCCTTCCACGCCTCTCCATCAGCTGGGTGTGTCAGCACATCGGCATCGTTGCTACGAGTCTCACGGTGAGCCCTCATATGTTCAGCCGTATTGGAGGAGTAGTACATTCTCTGAAGCCGTGGTGTGACCGGGAAATATCGCAATATCTTCCATGCAATGTTTTTCTTCTTCCCTTTGTCCGGTTTGTACCTCGAATGATCACATACTGGACACCGTGACAAATCCTTATTCTCTTTCCAGAATAATACACAATCGTTATTGCACGCATCTATCCACTCATAGCTCAACCCAAGTTTCCTCATCATCTTCTTCGCGTCATAGTACGACGGCGGTAGCTTTTCACTTTCGGGCAGAATTTCTTTGATTAAGGTAACAAACTCGTTAAAACCTTTCTCACTCAGCCCGTGGTCTGATTTCAACTGTAATAACCTACTAACCGCAGACAGCCGTGTGTGTTTCGGAGCTCCATCCCACAGCGGCTCTTCCGCAGCTCTCAACAACTCATAAAACTGATGAGCCCCCTCGTTCGGCGGTTGTGGACTGTCGCACCCCAGTCAACATTAGCATGCCCAGCATCCATAATCATATCTCAGTAATCATATCGTGCCTCCTCCCTAACTTCAGTTTGACTAGCCGGGTTGGACGACAATACTATCGTTTTCCCGTGCTGCGTCCACCTTGTGTATCCACCCATAAAACCGTACCGACGAAGATGCCATTTTACTTCAATTCTTTTTCTCCAGTGCAACAACTCACATCTACCACACGGACACCTTATCTTATCAAGGTCAACATGTGCAGGATGCGCATAAGCGAAGTCGAGAAATTCGTCAACGCGACACTCAAAATCTTCAGCATTCTTCCTTTTCATCCAACTTCGATCGACCGACATGACGACTGAATTATCGTACTGTATACCACCTTCAATTATGACCAGTGATTAGGCATTGCCGATGTAAATATGAATGCATGAATGTTACAACATGTCTATATATTTTCCCTCCACTCTCTAACAGGTAGTGGTCCTATCCCATTCAGAAAAGCACATGTTTATAAAACAGTGAATAACTCATGCTTAGTCCCATGTCTGCGGAAAATTCGGCAGCACCTCCCCGCATTTCTCCAAGTACACGACATCGATTAGGTGTTCTAACATTCATCTAACCTTGCCTGCAAGGTTTGACAGATGTTAGAACACCAGATCTGTATGCACCCGGAGAAACACATGAGAACGTGTACCAAATATCCACGACATAGAACACAAAGCATGAGTCAAAACACTGTTTTATAAACAATTAGCTTTTCCAAATTGTCCAAACTGGACATCCAAAGGCTCATTACAAAGCATTACTTTGTAATGAGTACCTTTGAACGGGAACTAAGGGTTTTTATGCATGCATGCGTTCAGAAATTGATAACATATGCAAGAATCTTTCCGAAATATCAAAACTGCAGAAAGATCGTTACATATGTTACCAATTCCACATTAAATAGAATTCGTTGGCAACGAGTTGAACCATCTCGTTGCCAATGGACTTCTCAAAACAACAACTAATATAAAGAAGGCAGGGTTTGTAAACAACGAGTAATTGAACCATCTCTGGGCAATATGGAGTAATTATGGGATGTACAAGGGCTAACTGGGTTATTAGGTTAATTACGAGTATTAATTATAGCTAATTAGGGTTGATTAGGACTAATTAGGGTTATTTAGTCCTAATTAGGGTTTAATTGTGCCGAGTAGTGCTAATTAGTCCTAATTAGGGCTAATTAGGCTTAATTGGGTTATGTTAGGGCTAATTATTGTTAATGAGGGCTAGTTTTGGATAATTATAGCTAATTAGGGTTGATTAGGACTAATTAGGGTTATTTAGTCCTAATTAGGGTTTAATTGTGCCGAGTAGTGCTGATTAGTCCTAATTAGGGCTAAATTAGGCTTAATTGGGTTATGTTAGGGCTAATTATTGTTAATGAGGGCTAGTTTTTGATAATTATAGCTAATTAGGGTTGATTATGACTAATTAGGGTTATTTAGTCCTAATTAGGGTTTAATTGTGCCGAGTAGTGTTGATTAGTCCTAATTAGCGCTAATTAGGCTTAATTGGGTTATGTTAGTGCAAATTACGACTAATTAGGCTAACTATAATCAATATGCGCGTAATTGGGTTTATTTGGGCTAATTTGGGATAATTACAGCTAATTTAATTTTCATTAAGTTCTTAGGGTTAATTAAAACTAATTAGGCTCGTTAGAGCTAATTAGGGTTAGTTGATTTATTAAAATATTGTTAATCAGGACTAATTAGGGCTAATTATAGCCAGTGCTGGAGTCACGATGAGATTCCAGGGGGTGCATGCTAAAAATGTCGCGTTAACCTAATTAACCTAAATTTAATGCACAGTCAACAATCTCAATTCCGACACCTCATATATGTGTTGATATGGTGTCCGATATGTGTCTGACACCTCCGGACACGTGTCTGACGCCCACAGACACGCACCTCCGGACACATCGACATATGTTGATTTATTTTGTAAATGTCGGACACCGTCGATCAGACGTGGTGTCCGTGTCTGCGCTAACTAACAGGTATCTCAATCCAATTGGGTCCCATCCTCCGTCAACAATCTCAATTCTCAATTCTCAAATGCTCAATGCAATAAAAATTAAAAAAAATCACACATTCAATCCAATTGGGTCCTATCCTCCTTCAATAATCTCAATATCTCAATCAATAATTAACAACCTAAAATCATCAATTAATAATCGCAATTACTTCAAATGCACAGCTAATAACCTAAAATCATCAATTAACAACCTAAAATCACAGATCAATAATCACAATTCTCAAATGCACAATTAACAACCTAAAATTATCAAACAAATGATCAATGTTTAAATAGAAAAAAATTGTTCAAAATGCACATATCCGATGCGCTTGAATTATTTCAATTTAGGGTTCGATTGTATTAGGGCATTCAATTTAGGGTTCAATTAGTTTAATTTAGGGTTCGGTTCGATTAGGGCATTCAATTTAAGGTTTAATTAGGGTTCAATTAGGGGGTTCAATTATTTCAATTTAGGGTTCGGTTGGATAAGGGCATTCAATTAGGGGTTCAATTAGTTTAATTTAGGGTTCGATTCGATTAGGGCATTCAATTTAGGATTTAATTATGGTTTAATTACTTCAATTTATGGTTCAATTAGGGGGTTTTATTAGTTCAATTTAGGGTTCGGTTGATTTGGGGCAATCAATTTAGGGTTCAATTAGTTCAATTTAGGGTTCGGTTGGATTAGGGCATTCAATTAGGGGTTCAATTAGTTTAATTTAGGGTTTGATTCGATTAGGGCATTCAATTTAGGGTTTAATTCGGGTTCAATTACTTCAATTTAGGGTTCAATTAAGGGGTTCCATTGATTCAATTTAGGGTTTGGTTGATTTGGGGCATTTAATTTAGGGTTCAATTAGAGGGTTCAATTATTTCAATTTAGAATTCGGTTGGATCAGGGCATTCAATTAGGAATTCAATTAGTTTAATTTAGGGTTCGATTCGATTAGGGGATTCAATTTACGATTTAATTATGGTTCAATTACTTCAATTTATGGTTCAATTAGGGGGTTCTATTAGTTCAATTTAGGGTTCGGTCAGTGTTATTAATGGCGCAGGCGCACCTAAAGTGCACCTAGGGGGTTCTATTAGTTCAACTTGATTAGCTTATTTCAGAGTATTGTTCTGCTTCGTTTCAGTCAATCTTTCACTTTTTAATAACTGAAGTGTAAAATACTTCGTCATGTTAGATTTTATATGCCCTAAATCATTGAGCTAAACAACAAAACATTGAGCAACGAGCAATTGAGGTATCACTTAGCAGCACTGTAGCAGCAGTAGAACATATCAAATGGGAGGGAAGAGAGTAACAAACCAGCAAAAGCATTGGTGCAGGAGAGAAGCTGCTTCGATGGAGCAGCCGAGTAGCAAGGCGAAGAGAAACAGCTGCAGTGTTGGCTGGAGCAGCGGCCGGAGAGATGGGCTTTCGACAGCAACGGGAAAGGCGATGCGGCAGGTGAGAGAGAAGCTGCTTCGGTGGAGCAGTCGAGCTCGAGCATTAAGAGGGATGATGGTGATGTCGCCAAAGGTGGCGCGGTGTCGAGGGGATTATGGTGGTGATGATGGTGATGTCGCCGGAGGTGGCGCGGTGTCGAGGGGATGATGGTGGTGTCGCCGGAGGTGTGCCTCACCGTAGAGAGGGTCGCCGGAGGTGTGCCTCGCCGTAGAGAAGGTCGCCATAGGTGAGAACGTCGGTGGGTGAGAGATAATTAAGAGACGGAGAGAGAAACGGGAGGAAGGCAGATCTGACCTAATTTAAGGCGGACTTTTAGCGACGGAAAGTTACCGTCGCTAAAAGTCCGTAGGTAAACGTCTTTTTTACACTTTTACCGACGGAATTTCTAGCGACGGTACCATTCCGTCGCTTAATTTTTTTAAAAAAACCATCGAAAATCATAAAATTCTCTAAAAAAATTTAGCGACGGTTTAGTCCGTCGTTAAAAGTCAGTCGGTAACCGTCCGTCTGCATAACATTTTACCGACGGAATGGTCTGTCGCTGCTACATTTTTAATGACAGACTTTTACCGACGGTGAAACCCGTCGCTGAAAGATCTTTTAGCGACTGAATTTCTTCCGTGGCAAAATCCTTCTTTTCTTGTAGTGGAAAAAGACGTGGAATCTTCAAGTGTTAAAGTCAACTTCAGATGGTCATGGACGAGTTAGAAAATGAACTCAACCATTTTGATAGACAGGCCAATGAAAGGATTGGATTTTTCATGACATTGCGTACTATTGGGTAAGACACTCTTTGTCCTATTGAATTTTTCTGCTAAGTTTTTTGATGTTATGGTGTTAAATAGCCTCATAATTAAGTTCATGTGATATCAAGCTCATCTGAGTTACTTTGAAGTTTTAAATTTTAAGTGATAAGCTTAGCGTTGCTTTCAATTAGTGATAAAGTCTTGCATAACATATTTTTATGACTGATCTCTTTTATACCAATAGTTGCAAAAAAATTTGTCAGTAGATTTAAAATTATTGCTGCAAGCTCCTTTCATCATAAAATATGCAGGAGTGGTGTTACTGTCACCATCCTTTTCTTCCTAAAACTCGTAGTTAAAAATATGTATCCAATTTCAAAATTTAGTAGGTGCATTTAGAGATGAACCTAATTTTTTTGTTCTAATCCCTGTTTTGCCAATCCACAGGACTCTCGAGTTTATATGGGTTTGACAAGAAGTTGTAATACATAGGTATTAGATGCTCATGAGACTCGAGGACAAGCTAGAGCGTGAGGTACCCTGACACTTTTTGCCTAATTTGCCGACACTATAAGAGTTATCTATCGCTAAATCTAAAATTTTGCATTACTATTTATTATCAAGTACAAGGGAGGGTTGTTAAATAGCCTTGCAGTTATAATTCATGTCATAACAAACTTACGTGAGTTACTTTAAAATTTTAACTTTAGCTCATTAGCTCGCACCTTTCATTTTGTACTTTTTTTTGTTGCAGCATAGAACTAACGTGTAGTATAGTTTTGGTAAAATTTATTTTTAGTTTGACCAACCGGTTTTCAGCTTAAACTTAGAGAAATATGTTTTTCACTAAATCTGAAATTGTCGTTGTAGGCATTCTATTTATCTATCAAACGTCATTATTTAGTGGGTAAAGTTTTTTGCTTTTCCCACAATTACGTCTGTTTGTAGCATGTTAAGTCTTTATGGGTTGAAGAGAAACTAAAGATCATCGTGTACCAATGGAGGTGAAATGACCATTGGACTTGAGAACAAGCCAGAGATTGAGGTACCCATTTACGAAGACATTCTTTGTCGTATCTAAACATACTTCTTTTAGCTAAATCTAAAAAGTTTTCTATAAGCAGCTCGCGCAAGCAACCCACTGTTGCTCGCTCGAGCACTAAGCAGAGTGCAAAGCTCTCGCCACCGTTACATTTGAGTTGGATTGGCTAAAGTCTCTGATCTTTGAACTCAGCTTCTCCTCACCTCAACTGCCCACTCTTTGGGGTGATAACATTGGTTCTATCTATCTCACTCTCAACATTGTCTTCCATGCTCGCACCAAACACATTGAGATCGACTATCACTTTGTACGGGAACGTGTTGCAAACCGCGCCTTGGATGTTCATTTTATCTCTAGTGTTGATCAACCTGATGACATCTTCACCAAGCCGTAGTCTATGCCTCTTTTTCAACTTCTACGATCCAAGCTCAACGTCCTTAGTTCGCTGAGTTTGTGGGGGCTATAAGTATCAAATGTTTAGTTATCTTATTGATGTATTTGTGTAAATTCAAATGTAGCTAGGCACTATATAAGTAGACATCCTATACAATACTCAAGATGATGGAAATACAATATTCATTTCTCTTCTTTAATAAAAAGAAAGGGTTGTTTAAGTAATGTTCATTGAATAACTGTCTTTGATCCAAACGTAAGGAAACAGATAATGGAAAGTCTTTTGGGGTACGGGCCTTCTTCTTGCCAGTAAGTTACCTTACTTGCCTAAGGCAATTGAAAAATGAATAAACGTTGACCTCCCCTGAGGTTTTGGTTTATTATATGTGGATCCCTTCTAGTTTCAAAAATTACACGTGCTTCCCTATTTTACCCTTAAAGCTGCTGCTAAAACAGCGATTATGTTAGCAAAATATTATTCCAATATACCTTGTATGCCCTAAAGACAAAAACGATTATCGGCACGCCAATAACATATTGTGAAGTAGTTGTTACTAGAAATGCGCAAGCCCTACAAATATCTCAAGGAATATTGCCAGGCTTTCTTCAATGCTTTCAAGACTTTAACAACCTAATTGACAAATAAGCTAATCCTAGGTGGATAGCCAATAGATTTGGTTCTTATCTTGGGTCAATCCTGGTAAGAAGTTAGAAGGTATAAGAGCTTATGTGATACCCGAACGTATCGAAAAATTATTTAATACTAAGTTAATTAATTAATGGGAATTATTTTATCGAGTAACGTCCTATTGGCGTTAATTAAGTGACAGGAAGTGGGAAGAGGTGTCAGTGTAGCTTTGGGGTCAAGGTGGAATTTTCCTAATTTAGAGGGGCAAAAAGTTAATTACATTTAGGGGTCATTTTCTAAATATGAAAACCATTGGGGGTCAATTCATAAATTTTGAAAAGCATGCCAAAATGCCAAGTGTTCAAGGAGAAGTTATTACCAGTTGCCACCTCATGCTAGGGTGGTGACTAAGTGAATGTGAAAATTTAAATAATGGGCGGTTGAATTTCGGGTGAACAAAGAGAGGGAAAAGAGAACAAAAAAAAAAACAAAACAACAACAACAGACCACAAGCAGAGGAGAAGAAATAGAAACTGAGCACAGAGAGAGAGCACGCGGGAAGAATCTAACCTAGATTCTCTTAAGGTGAATCTTCACCTAGTTGCTATAAACTGGATATGTTTCAATTTCGGGTGTAAAATTTAGTGGTATGTGTGTGAGTTTACGGCACAGTGTGTGTTCATAATTGTGTGTGTCGCGGGTGAAATTGTGTGTGTTCTTGGTGCGCAGGAAGGGGATGTGAGTAAGGGTGGGTTAAGCTTGGATAAGGTAGTTAATAAGTAGAACTAAGGGGAGGGAATTGCGGGTTGTTGTGTCCGAAGGTGCTGCGTGTATTCAGTGTGTGTTCTTGGCTGTAGGTGGTTCGGATGGATGTGATTATGAATATCGGATGATTATAAGGTGTTAATGTGTGAGTTTTAACGAATATGAATGATTAAAAAAACAAGTTAAAGTGAATTAGTGAGTGGGGGTGTGGATGGTGTGTGCACTAGGGATGGCAATTCAGCCCGCACCCGCAGGATATCCGTTTCGCCCCGCTCCTATAGGAGCGGATTATGTTGACTTTGACCGGGTCACGGAGCGGGTATGGTTTTTTTTTAAAACCCGCAGCGGGTTAGAATCGGGTATGGTATTCTGCCTAACCCGCCCCGTGATCCGACCCGACCCGGGACCCGTACCCGCCCCGATATACATACCCTATACATAATTAATCCTAGCCGTCCATCATGTAATATATATAAGCTTTTGTCCTAAACTAAAACCCTAGATCATCTATTCTCTCTCTCTCACTGGGCGCTCTCTTCTTCTGCAGACTCCAAAGAGCCACCGGCGCCGCTGCGACGCTGCGTCTTCTCTTCTCTGCGACTCCGTTGCGTCTTTTCTTCTCTGCGACTCCGTTGCGTCTCCTCCACCGCCGACTCCGCTGCGTCTTCTCCACCGCCAGTCGTCGCTCACGGAGAATCTGAGATCGATCCGAAGGCCACGGCATCTTCTTCGACTCCACCGCCGGTCGTCTCTCACCGAGAATCTGAGATCGATCCGAAGGCCACCGCATCTTCTGCGACTCCACCGCCGGCCACACAATCTGAGATCGATCCGAAGGCTACCGCATCTTCTTCGACTCCACCGCCGACCACACAATCTGAGATCAATCCGAAGACCACTGCATCTTCTTTCTATTTTGGAAAAATCAACCAACTTCTTCGATTTTGGAAAAATCAACCAACTGTGTGTAGTTTAGACATTAATATATTCTTTAGGATTTTCAGACATTAGTCTAATGTGTGTAGTTTATTTTTTGTGATAAAGTTTTTGTAATATATATTCAAAAAATGTGATATTTTTGCCAAACCAAGCAGAACAGTTCGGAGCGGGGTGGGTACGGGTCTCCTAGATTCACATAGCATCGGTTATGGTATTCTATAAATAGAACCCGGTGGCGGGGCGGGGCAACGTTTCATAACTAGCGGGGCGGGTTCGGATTTTATCAGATCCGCATCCGACCCGCCCCATTGCCATCCCTAGTGTGCACATGTGCTGTAGTCGAAGGTTGAAGATGAAAGTAGGTGTGTTGAGGTGAAATAGTAGGTGGAAAAATCTGAATAGTAACCGTAATGGTCGCTAAAGACCAAAATAAATGTTTAAAAATATTTAGAGCCAGATTTAGCCAAAGTACAAAAAAAAGACCCCATGTATTTTTAGGAGATCTATTTCAGGGAAAAATTTCAGATTTTTCCGAGGACTGAAAAGGGGTTCACCGATACGGGAAATAGTGAAACTTTACAGTGTAATTAAAAATATCCAACAAGCGCGTTTTGGCGCGAACATTTTATGAGGACTTTAGGATGTTGAGAAACCTTTTTTCCCAATATTTTGGGCCATTCTGAGGTCGTTTACTAATTTTTTCGCCGAACGGACTTTTAAGCGCTCGGTCCGGACGCAGGTCCGGAATTTTCGGGCAAAAATTTCCTAAAATACTTTTTAGCTTGGGAAAAAAATGACTTCGAGAGGATAAAAATAACGTTTTTAAGCGCTTTTGAGATTTGTTTGGTGCGGGAACCCTCGTGGGGGCATTTTAGTAAATTGCGACCGAAGAGGGGTATTTTGGTAATTTTCCCGATAGAATTTTTCAAAGGAATTTTAGTCCGGAAAGGGCGATAAAACACCTATAAGGTTGTTTTGGAGTTGATTTGAGGTGATTGGAGTGATAGTGGACCCCGGGGGCATTTTAGTGATTTGCCATTAGACTAAGGGTATTTTGGTAATTTTACCGCACGAACTCTGAACTTCACGGATGCCTTAACTGAGCATTTTAAAATAACAAGAAGCGGTGAAGGGGATGAAAATCCCTAAATGAAAGGTATCACCACTAGTGTGGTGTTTGGCTAGGTTAAAGACCTGACTTTTAGGTCAGAGTAACCGACCGCTATAGAACACAGTAAATAACTGATAAAATGAAAGTAGAATAATTTTATATTATGATGGTTAGTGGCTAACGAGTAAAATCTTATTTGAATAGGTGACCCTTCTCGCGACGGTTTGAAATTATTAAGCTCGTCGTTTAAAAGCCAACCAGGTAAGGATAGTACGGCTCTTTGCATGCTACGAAATTGTTCCTCGTGGCATACCCATCGTTGTTAGGGTGAAGTATGATGAACGTTTTATGGTGAATATGAGGTATCGGTGGTTGTTGTGCATGTGCCTCTCGGACTTGAAATATTATTGTGGTTTTCAACCAGCTTGTTTCCTAGTCTACCTTGTGTGCGTTGGTGATGATTTCGAGTTATCTTGTTGAACCTCTGTCGTATACTTGACTGAAATTTCTTGTTGAGTGGTTTGTTGAATCGAGGACATGGGTGAACTCAGTTCCCTTAGTCCGTTCAGTTGTTGTATTATGTGCTTTGACGATAGCGTGGTTTGGGGACAAACAACTCTTCGTGAGTTCCCTTCTTATGCTTGCTGTCTCTTTTATTTGTCTGAGAATGAGATAAACATGCCGAAGCACGGGACATTATGTGAAAGGAGGGCCAGTGAAATATAATCACTGGAAAATAGGATGTAGGGCACACGATTCGAGTCAGTCGTGTCGATTGAGTCTAGTCAGTCCGGTCGGTGTCTGCATTGCATTTAAAGTTATTATGACATTGTGATTTTAATGGCTTATATTTTATTGATGTTTAATTTGGCGATTTAGTGTTCACGTGCATTGTAGTCAGTCAGTTCGGTCAGTCCAGTTCATTAAATGTGGTGATAATGTTGTTCTGTTGGGCCTTAAAGCCGCTCATTCTGACTAAAAGAAAAGAAAATATGTTGCTTAATCCATTGAATTGATGTTGTGTCATCCTTTGAAATTCTGGATTCTTGATATCGTTGAGATTGATTATCGTTTTTCCCAAGGCTGTCGCTTCGTTGTCTGCGTTGTTCCTCGTATTATCTTTACTAGTCGATTTGCGCTCATTCCTTACCTGTAATGTTTCAGGCAGTCAGGGTAAAGTAGGGGAAACTTCGAGGAAAGGGAAGGAGAAGATGCTTAATCAATAGACCGAAAAGTAAGACGGCGATATGCGCATTTTGGGAACTAGACATTTTGTGTAAATATATCCGTTGTGCTCATGTTGAGCTTTACGATGAATTTTTTTTGTAAGGATGGCTTTTTGTGAAACCTTATGTATGTTCAAGGATGTTTTTAGAATTGCTCTGTATCGACAGAGTTTATAATGTGGTCATGACTGACGACCCAGCTCTGGTGACATCGCTAGGGTTGGGGGTGTCTCAACTGAATTGTTGAAAAATTATGGAGTTGAGGTGCATCCTATGTGGTTGTTGAAGCCTTGAAGGCATTGAAAAACTGATGGCAATATTCCTTGAAATATTTGCAAGGCTTGCACATTTTTAGGAGGCAATACTTCACTATTTGTTATCAGCACATTGATAATTTTTGGGCTTAAGGGCGTTCAGAGTATATTGGAATAGCATTTTGCTGATATCATCAATGTTTTAATGGCAAAGCAACTTTAGGGTAGTCTTTGTTTGTGACAATTTAAAATAGGGGAGTATGGTATAATTTTTGGCAAATCTAAGCCAAAAAAACATTTTAGTGTACGTACTCTGGCCCTCTACATCCATGGGCTCCCTAAAAATGACCCAGATGTTCATCGGTGAGGCCCAAATAAGAACTTTATAAAGGGGGCCTTGAGTATGCCTCATATACAATAACAGGGTCAAGAGATAGACTCTGTCAACAAACTCAAAAGAAAAATCAACATAGATTCTAAAAGTACACGAGTATTATGAAACATAAAAAGAATTTCAGCCCGAGATATAGACCAAAATTCCATGTCTTAAACAGTGAGGAAAAGAAGGGCGGGTGTTAGAGCTTTCAGACTACCATCATTTCAGTTGATATCGCTTCCTCCTTTGATCGAAACTAAGCTCTCGCTATAAGCAACTGCCCTCAAACTTTCTTGAGCTCCATACATTTGAAATTCTTTTAATGCTTGGGATTTGAGGTTGTACGATACCAACTGGCCATTGAATTTTTCTAGAAGCAGTTCATGCTTCCAAAACAATAAAGGTTGCTCGATTTGCACAAGTGGTCCAATTGTAAATTGCTTTGTCCATGAGTCAGCAATACCATATTCAGTCATCAACCATAAGTCTAAGTACGTCTGCTGTGAGGGATTGAAAAGAAGTAATGCAATTGATTCATTTAAAACTAGAAAAGCCCTCTCATTTCCGTCTGGAAATGCACAAACATCAGGCAACCGTATCTGCTGAAAAATCTCTGTGCTGATATGGAAAGAAAGCATTGACTCACCACCATGATCTTCATCATCTGCCCACCAATGAAAATGTCCATTAAATAGAAGCTCAGAACTAGGAAAGTACCAAACGTAGGGCACAATTGCGTATATTTCTCTCCAAGAGTCGGTACTCAGATCGTAAATTTCAACATTAACAGAATGAAACATGTAATCCCCGTCGTCATCTTCGTAGAGTTCTGCAATTCTGATAACCTTGTATTCGCTGGAGTGTGTATCAAATCCAAATCCCACACCCAACGTCCTAGAAAACAAACCATGGGGATAGTTAAATGAAGGAGCAGGAAGGACCTTGAAGTCCCTGATTGAAGGGTTACATAGGAAAATATCACGGTGATCCGTAAGACAGACTATGCCATTGCAAGGACCCACCATCTGTAGAAAGTGATTGAAGTGCGGTATGATGATTTCTGTTGGTGGGACATGGTCATCACCGTTAATTTTGTCATTAAAGAAGGACAGGACACTTTCTGTTGGTGGAACATGTTCTGGTAGGACCCGCTTAACGAGAATACAATGGCTTCTTTTAAGGGTAGCATTGCTATTAAAGTGTGCAGATTTGAAACTAGGCTTTGTTATCAAAGTATACCAACTCTTACAAGCAGACTTGCATCTCAACAAGGATTTAACAGGAAGCATCAGGAGAATTTCTCTAACCACATCTTCTGGAAAATTCCCACTGGCCATTTGATCTCTGCATATTGTCCGCGTACAATGTCAAGAATTGCGGAATGAGGGAATAAGGACAAAAGTGCCGCATTGACAATTGTTGAAAATCAGGTAGAAACTAAGGCAACTAATGCAAATGATGCAGGAGACCATCATGTATAGCACCAGCCAATACCATTTGTCACCCAATGTCATTTATCGATATAGTATACAGTATAAAAAACCCAGGCTTGACACACAAATGAATGAGTTTACATTAAAAGCATATTAAATTGAAAATACAGCATTATAACCGTGCAAACTATCAAAATATGTCTCCATGGGGAGATTATATTACTTAAGTAGTGCAAGGGATTCTTTCAGGACCAAAGTACCATTTATCATGTATTATAGAGACGTGAGAGAGACCTGGTGGACAGCGACTAATTCTTGAAATCAAACGCTTGAATACTTGAACCTTGGACGAATCTGTCAAGATCAGATTCGTCGGTAGCCGTACAAGACCAATTAAAATGGTGGTGAATTGGGGATCAGAAACCAGCTTGATGGTTTCTCGGGTTTGCAATTTGAGCGAGAGAAATGAGATAATAAATATAGAGTGGTGTCGAGAGAGTTCAAATATCTGTAGGCCACTCATGATTTCGTGGATCTGCGCAAAATCCTCAATCTAAATTGGCAAAACTGCCCTCTAGTTGGAGATGGCCACCGAAGAGAATCGTTGGTTGAGAAATTGATACAACTTTGGATTGATGATAGGAAAATTCGAAGTGATCGCCGGAGGAATGAAGGAGCCAGAAAGGCCTCGAACACTCTCATCAAAGGATTACCGAGAAATGTCGTGGCAATATCCATGGTACCATGTAGATTCTCATATAGATTCTCATATAGATTCTGATGCCCATTAAGTGTTGGAGTAAGGACAGAGAAAATGGTGGTGATCGCCGTTGATTTGCTTCAGAGGTTGACTGGATGGTTGCCGAAAAGGATACTGCAATGCTGAACTCGGTTGTCCGGACGTCTTGAGGGGATATTTTTGTCAATTCAACTTGAAACGGTTATAAATGCTTTAGTAAAAGCCCATAACATTGTGTGAATAGTGACCTACTAATTAGCAACATACTAACGCACGGTCTATGACCAATTCTTTCAGAAATCAGATTGCAATTTATTTAATAAAAGATTCAAATCAAACTTTCTTCTTTCGTTTTTGGAGGATAAAATTGAAAGATGATAGACTTTTGGAGATTTATGTCCTCAACTTAGCTTACATTGAGAAGAAACTATGGTTAGTAACTTCTCATGTGATGGAGGCTGCGTACGATGGCGTTGGTGTGCGAGTTATTGTTGCAGTGTAAGTGATGGAAGTGGTGAGGAAGGTGGCGTTGGCATGGAGTCGATGACAGGGTATGGAGTGGTCTAGTGATGGTAGCAATGGTGTTGATTGCGGTCGCATTGAGGTGTCACCAGTGGTACCTTTGGATGTAGCAGAAGAAGCAATGATGGTGCTAGTGATAGTGGTCGCAATGACAGACATGTTGATCACGTCAATGGTGATACAGCAACACTAATGGCAATGGTAATAACAATCATTGTGGTGGTGGCATTTTATAGTTGTTGTGATGTTGATGACAGTGGTGTGATGGTTTCGAGTCTAATAGTGGTAGTAGTGATTGCAATGTTAGTAGTAGTGGTGATGTAAGTGGGTGGTAGCAATGGAAACTCTGATTGTGGTGGCGGCAACGGTTTGGTAATAACAGTAGTTTTGCAATTTAGGGGCGGTGGTAGTGATGTTAATATTGGTGGCAGTGGTGATAAAAGTTGTAACCGATGACTGTTTGAAGGTATTGTGGTGCAACGGCAATGAAGGCGATTGCGATGGTGCTGATGTATTTATTGGATGTTTAATGGGGTAATCGGCTAAACCGCTTGAACATATGCAGCTTTATGGACATTAACATCCGAAAAATGGCATCTTCCATCCTCAATATATTGCAGGAGTTTGGAGAGTACAGTGGTCAATTATTATGTTGATTAAAAATGACATTTTGATCAAGTCATCTAATTCCAGGCTACAGTAATGCAATAGAAATCTTGCCATGGCAATTTGCAAAATAACAGTACATACCTGAGTAACGAAAAAATTGAATCCACTTAACTTAATCCATTACTCACATGCACATATTCCCATATCTGTACTATAGGTATTTGTATTCATTGGCAGCTTTTTTACCTTCCAAACCTCAAATCATTTTTCAACACTTTTTTTTTTATTTCCTAAGGGTTCGTTTGACAAAAAAAAAAATTTGGTTTTCAGTTTTTAAAAAGCAGCTTAATTTTTTTTTTTACAAAAACAAGTGGGTGTTTGATAACCTTTTTTTTTTGTGTTTAGTAACCCTTTTTATTTTGACTTTTTTTTTGGTGGTTTGCAGTGGTGGTGGTGGGGCGTGGCAGTGGTCGACGGTGGTGGTGGCCGGCGGTGGCAGCTGGCGGCCGGAGGTAGCTGCTGGCAGTAGCCGGCGGTGGTCGCCGGCAGCCGGAGGTGGCTGTCGGCGGCCGGCGGTGGCTGCCGGCAGTGGTGGCCGGCGGCCGGAGGTGGCTGCCGGCTGTGGGAGGGTGTTGGTCGTGGTCTCCCAAAAAAAAAACCAAAAGTGAAAAAAAAAAACCAGTTTCTGGAGTTTTTTTTTTACTCTGCAGTTTAAAAACTGGTTTTTTAAATTGGAGAAGGAAAAAAAAAATGGTTACCAAACTCACTTTTTTTTTCCAGTTTCCAAAACTGAAAAAAAAAAACTGGAAAAAAAAGTTGCGTCAAACGTGACCTTATGTTTTGAATATTATAGCCCTAAAAATATTATGGTTTATACACCTTTAGGTAAACAAAAAGTTTGCCACATATTTGGATTGACCTCACGACAAAAAAGTGATTACATTTTCATAATCAAGTAAATTTACAACAATAACAATAAAGTTCATAAATAAATTTGTCAGTTAAAAGGGATTTGATGTAATGTACTTAGCATTTAGTTCTCTAAATGTCTTCAAAAATTATGTCGGATGGAGCTCTTATTGTCAAATTTATTTAATTTTGTAGAAATGGTGAGGGCTATAGCAGTAAAACTTTTATAATTTAAAACTAATTTCAAATATTTTAAGACTACTTGACCCATACACTAATTTACTAAAACTTAATTTTAACTATCGTATCCCTCAAAGGCCATGCTTCCGCTTTGATTTCCGTTACACTTGCCACTCTTGCATTTTTATTTCAGTTACACTTGCATTTGACTTACATTTCGTCTCACTAAATTAACACCTCATGGTGGTTTCTAATACCTCTACGGCCTCCATCCAATAGTCAGCCCATTTTCCCCACTTCATTTTTTTTTACCCTTTTTCAAACGCTAGCCAACTAATATATTTTTTAAACAAGACTCCACGCCATACTCTATACTTGTATAATCCTTTTTATAAAACTCTGGCACACCATTGTCTCCCTGAAATACACCTCCAAATTATTGCTTACTATTGCTGCTAAAGATCACTAGACCTGGCAAATGGTTATTATCGGCCAGGTCAGGGTAAGGAAAAAAAAAGATTTTTTCAGGTAGCTTTTTTCGATACTCATACCTTACCCGAACGGATCAGGTGATACCCGGGTAAAACCCACGGGTAAATTCAATTTAAAAAAAAATGCTTTCTTATTAATTTATTTTGCTACTTAGGGCCAACTGTTTAGGCATATTTTCTTCTTTTTCCTTCTTCTTTTTTTCTACAACATTTTTCCTCCGTTGTTAAAATTATTTTTCCTAGCACATTCCTTCTTCTTCTTTTTTAGCACATTTATTCTTTTGTTGTTAAAAGCAACTTTATTCTGAATCAGCATTGTCAATAGTCCTGATACTAGTTTTTAAGTCAATCTAGATAGTAGTCTGCTAGATCTAAGAGAATAACAAGATTGCTTTTATGAGTCTCAAAGATTTATTACGTCGAACTCAAAATGAAGATCAAGAAAAATAGATACATGTTTGTTCCACATATTACGTATAAATATAGAAGGCATGTGGACAAGGCGTCTTATCAAAGTCACTTTTCTTGTCGTGTTCCAACTCCTTGTCAGTTATATATTTTATTCCTTATACATGTGGTTTATAATGTCACGAGTCAATAGCTGTGTTTATCACGATTGATGTACACTTGCGTTGCTCAAGTGGGAATGAGTAGCCAAATTAATTGATGATGATTAAATCCAACTTACTTGCAGCTAGTTCACGAACCTTCAATATGATTTGGACACCGGTGTTAATTGACCCCTCCCCAGATTACTTCGATGTTTAACCGCATAGATGGGGGCTCGAGAGAGAGAGAGAGAGAGAGAGAGAGAGAGAGAGATGTACATAAAACTAGAGATATATAGATGATTGCCATGTTATAAACGAGATAGTACTATGGTATAGGTATGTATCAGGAGGACGATTCTAGAATAGATCATCAGTCGGGGAATATGGGAACTGCATTTGAACGTGTATTGCAGGAGTTAGAGCGCTCAGAGATGAGCAGTCGATAGCAGTGCCGAACGGATTGTAACAAGAGACCACCTCTATGAGTAGGTTTCTTCTGAGAGTAGTTATGGTTCGGTTTAGCTAACACTTAAAATCAGGGATTTTGCCAGTGGAAGCCACGAAAGAGTTGTTCAGCCGGGAGAAGGGTTGATAACCACTGGTGTAACATTTCGGAATTCAGAGCGTTAATCAATCACTCGATCAGTTACACTAAGACAATATTATCCTTACTACTAAATGGACAACCATCACCAGAGCAATTAAACCGTCAATCAAATCATTACTCTCAAATGACTATCATAAATGAAATACAAAATCTAAGTCTAAAATTTTTTAAATAATATTATTTACCCATGCTTTTATCCTTTCAAATGTTATAATACTTAATCAAATTGCGAACATTAAATTCCATATTTTATACCCAGAATCATCTTATTACCTCAAAAATACGGTTACTCAAGACAGCACCAAACTCAATCTTTATATATGTATTCCTTTAACTACCTAGACCACAAGCTCAAAGTCGAAGGCCCAATGTAACGATGCAATGTCTATTGTTACATTGATAAACATTGCTAGATGATCTCATGATTTTTTTTTTTTTGAGTAAACTTGATAGACATTGCATCGCTACATTGGGCCTTAGACTTTAAGCTTATGCTCTTGGTAGTTAAAAGAATACATATAGAAAGATTGAGTTTGGTGATGTTTTAAGTAACCGTGTTTTTTAAGTACTAAGATGATTCTGGATATAAAATTATGAAATTTAATGTTGGCAATTTGATTAAGTATTATTACAATTTGAAATGATAAAAGTGTGGGAGAATAGTATTACTTAAATTTTTTAGACTTAGATATGGTATATCATTTATGGCAGTCATTTGAGAGTATGATTTGATTGACGGTTTAGTTGCTCCGGTGATGGTTGTCCATTTAGTAATAAGGATATTATTATTTTAGTGTAACCGATCAAGTGATTGGTTAACACTCTAAATTTTGGGATGTTATAACAGGCACCGGGCTTAATATTTCTTTTTGCGAATACTTGGAGAAGGTTTAGCCTATCGTGTAGTTGCATTGCTAGGTTGAAGTACGCCCGTTGAGGGTACAGAGTCCCATGCCTTTTCCATTCATGCGACAAAAATCCTTGACTTTTGCCGGGATTCTTGAGATCGGGCCAAGGAACAGTAAGCTTTCAAACATTGGCGGGATCCTGCAAAAAGATTTTAATAATTAAGAATTCTAACTCAAAAGGATTTATATTTTGATGAACCAGTGTCACCGATACGGTAAAGTAAATTATCGCTACCTCAAACATCTGAAAAGTTTTCCCAGGGCATGTAGTTGTATAATTGGTGAGGCCAAAGCCCATCAACAGTGAACGTTTTAATTATTGGTTGTGCATAAGTATTCAATTGGCAGTAGGGCACAAGTATTCAATTGGCAGTAGGTGCTTGGCCACTGCTGTACAAGCTTAAAGAAGTCGAAGGCAGATTCACCGTACGGGAGTAAAACAAAGATTCACCGTATGGGAGTAAAACTAGTGTTATCAGAAGAAAGAAGAGTGAGGTAGTATTGTAAGCCGGGGATATATTGATGATTGCCAAGTTATAAACCGGAGATGACTGACCAAGACAAAACTATTATAGTAATGAGATATGGGTATGCGTCAGGAGGAGGACACTAGTATAAATTAGATCATCAGCCCGGGAATACAAGAACTGCATTTGAACGTGTACGTGTTGCAGGAGTTGGAGCGCTGAGAAATGAAGCAGTCGATAGCAGTGTCGGATGGATTGTGACAAGAGACCACCTCTTTGATTAGGTTTCTTTTGGGAGTAGTTATGGTTCGGTTCAGCTGACATCTAAAATCAGGGACTTCGCTAGTGGAAGCCATGAGAGAGTTCAGCGGGACAAGAGTTGATTACCTCTGGCACCAGGCTTAATAGTACTTTTCGCGAATACTTGGAGAAGGTTTAGCCTATCGTGCAGTTGCATTGCCAGGTTGAAGTACGCCTGTAGAGGGTGGATTTTCTGAACAAGTCCCATGCCTTTTCAATTCATATGACCAAAATCCCTGACTTTTGTTGGGATTCTTGAGATTGGGAAAGATTTCGGATATAGGCCGGATCTTGCAAAAAAAAATGATAGTTAAGAATTCTAAGTCATAGGGATTTGTATATCCATAAACCAGTGTCACTAATACGGTAAAGCAAACTATCGCTACCTTGAACATCTTAAGGTCTTCCGAGGACATGACCCTAGAGGATATGTACAATTGTCAGGCAAAAGTCCATGAATAGTAAGGTTTTAATTATGGGTAGTGCACAAGGGTTCAATTGGCAGTAGGCGCTTGGCCACTGCTGTACAAGCTTAAAGAAATCGAAGGCAGATTCATGTTATGGGAGTGAAGAGACGAGAGTAAGTGTTATCAGAAGAAAGAAGAGCGAGGCAGTATTTTTAGCCATCTTTCTAGCTAGATTGCTTGCATGAAAATCACAACAACGTGGCTCTATTTATACGATAATCTGTCTGGTTGATGACCCGAAAATTATCAATGATACAATTGTAAGACTTGCAAGTTGATATTTTATATCTAAGCACCTTTTCTTTGGTAAGGTTTGTTAGAAGAGAAGATATATTATACTTGTATATCACATAATATGTACAAAGAGCCTTTATATAGGCATGGATGTAGTATCTTACAAGGACTAGGAAATCCTAAAGAATATCAAAGATTAGGAAAAAGAACAATATAACCACTTGACTACATACAATCTTACAAATAATATTAACACCCCTCCCATACCCCCTCTCAAACTCAAGGTGGGAGAGAACGAGGCAGCTGGAGTTTAGAAACTAACTCTTGAGGTTGCCCTGGAGGATATGATTTAATAAAAATGTCTGTTGTTTGGTTGAGAGAAGTGACCGGATGTAAGCAAACAGTGTCACGGACAACATGTTAACGCACAAAATGACAATCAATCTCAATATGCTTGATGCGCTCATGAAACACATCATTGTGAGCAATCTCAATCGCACTTTGATTATCTCAATATAAACTTTGTTCAGTATTCAGCTTCCGTACGAGAACGTATTGTAAGGGTCTGTTTCTTACTTCTCCATGAAATAAGAGAGGTACCAAGAAAGAAGCAAAAACTAGTAGTAGAACGTCGATCGGTAGGATCCCCAGCCCAATCAAAGTATGCATGTAGCTCAAGAGAGGAATAAGATGAAAAATGTAGGCCGTGAAATAAGGTACCCTTGATGTATCGAAGAATATGAAGGACTACAGCAAAATGAGTTGTACGTAGAGCAAAGAAAAATTGGCTAACCAAGTGCACAACATATGCAATATCAGGGCGAGTGACGGTGAAATACACAAGACTGCCAACCAATATACGATACAAAGTAGGATCACGAAGAGGTATACCTTCAAGAGGAGTAAACCTTACATTAGGCTCAAGAAAAGTAGATGCGGTTTTGCTATCAGTCAAACCAGCACGAGAAAGAAGATCAGAAGCATATTTAGCTTGAGAAAGATAGTATCCGTCAGAGACAGTAGAAACTTCAAGTCCAAGAAATTAACTGAGTGTACCACGATCTATCGTTTCAAAGTGGTGATTGAGATCTTGCTTGAGAATAGAAATGCCATCAAGATCATTGCCTATGATAATCATATCATCCACATAGAGTAGCACAAGTATGATACCATGGGTAGATTTACGAATAAAGAGTGCAGAATCATTTGTACTTGATGCAAAACCAAATTGCTGCAAAGTGGAACTGAACTTGGCAAACCAGGCACGAGGAGCTTGTTTGAAATCATAAATTGAACGACAAAGCCGACAAACTTTGTTCAGAAGATGAGAGTATACTGGAGGAGGCTGCATATAGACTTCCTCAATGAGATCACCATTAAGAAAGGCATTCTTGACATCCATATGAAATAAAGGCCACTTGCGAACAACAACAATTATAAGTAAACTACGAACATAAGTAACACTACAAGAAATAAGGCTTTTAGCAACAGGAAAATCTGTCGCTAAAAGCATATAATTCATCGCTAAAACCTTTAGCGACGGAATAGCCATCACTAAAAGTCCCTCGTATAAAAGCCCGTCACTAAAAGTTTTACGACGGAATTCCATAATCCGTCGTCTAATTTTGGACTTTCAACGACGGGTTGTTCTACACATTAGCGACGGAACTTCCATCGCTGATTTTATTTTTCGTATTTTAATTAATTTATTTTTTTTAAATAATTTATTCGATAAATATTTAACGACGGATTAAACTTTTCAATGACAGAATGTCTGTCGCTAAATATCCTTTTTAACGACAGAATATTCCGTTGTTAAAAGTGGAGATTTAGGGATACTCTATAGCGACGGAATAAATTCGTCACTAAAAGTCAATTTTTTTTATTATTTTAATGCCCAAACCTATAATCAAATTCAAGTCTCAACAATAAGGCACAATCCCCCAAATGCACATTAGGGTTAATTAATTACTGATCGATCATCAATTATTTAACCCTACAACAGACACAAAACAACTATATAACTTAAAAAAATGTTTACTATAGTGAAAAATAAAATGTACAAGTCGGGAACTTGATACAATCGATTAGGGGAGGGGAGAAGAGTACAAGCCGAGAGGGCACGAGAGCGGGAGGGGGTACAAGCTGGGAAGGCACGGAGGGGGCTCATCAGGGATTGTCGAGTCCCGAATCTGGATCCTGCTTATTCGAAGCCGGCTCGGCATGTTCAATAGCAGTGCCCTGCTGATCCTGTGCCCTGATCATCCTGAACAGCTCCGTAGCAATGCAGTAGATCTTGTCCTCGTCCAACAGACGCTGTGCAGCCGGTGCCGGTGTCTGTGGAGGGGCAATGAGGGGTGGGGACACTCCTATCATGCCACGTGTAGTCGTGCTAGGCAGGCCACTTATGCAGCCTTTCGGCCGATTGACGACCTCCGGTGTATCCAGCCATCACTTTAATACCCCAGTACTCGTACCCGTACTTGTAGACGCTGATGGCTGTCTGAACTGCTGCTCAAACCCCCTAAGTTGTTCATATGAGGCCTGCAAAAACAGTGATTTAAGATATGTTAGGGCATTACCGTAACAAACATTGAATACAAAGACAAAAATTTAACAAATTAAACAAATTGACTCGAACTTACATCGATCTGCCAGGCAATATCTGAAACATAGTCCCCCACCCGATGCGCCTTGTCCTTGTCTTTCTTCCTCACGTGCGTCTGATTGTACGTCAGAGCTATGACCTCATCCTTCTCCAGGTCCAGGTGCTCAACCGCATTCTTGTGTCGGATGACGTCGTGTGCCACCGACCCCCTTGTGTGCGTCTGATCTTTCTCACGTCTGTTCTCGGCCCCGCTCCTACTCTTGGCATCCCAACCTGGATCAGTATCCCACCAATCAATCATCTACCCCCATACAGTCAAAGATATCCAATGTGGGGGATACTTCTTCAACTCCTGCATAGGGGCACCCTCGGCTAGCATCTTCTTCGCCCGGTCCTGTGCGACGCCATCGGCAGTAATTCTTGCCGATATAGGCAAAAATTGCATGTCGCCCCAGCGCCTGCTGATCAGGCAAGTCAAACGCGAACCCCTTTTACAAGGCATCTAATTACACAAATTAATTTAAATACTAAATTCTAATTAAAAAAATACTATCGTATAAAAAATAGTTAATTGTACCAGCCACTCCTCCCACAGGGACTCCCTCGTCCTGGCATCCCAGTCCTTCTAATACAGTCGTGGCTCAAAGAATCGGCCCTTTACAAGAACGCCGATCTTCGTCCTTGCCTGATTCTCTAAGATCCTGCCAAGAAGTAAATAAATACATTAATACAGTTCAAATATAATTTTAGACACCCAAAAATTTAAATATAAGGCATGATGTGATTTTTTTACTTAATGGCCCTCTTGGGTGATTGTAACTCTCTGTTTACGCTGGGGGTCGATGCGTACCCCGCGTGTCGGATCACGGCCTCATCAAGATCTTACAAAACACCGACATTAATACAGTTCAAATATAATTTAAATATAAGGCTAGCGAAAATTTACTAAACACCGTTATCAACTATACCTGAGGTAGAACCCACAGAAGAAGGAGAATCAACGCGTGTATGGGAGGAATCGACGTCGGGCTGGGGCGACAGTTGGGGCTGCGGCTAGAGCTGCAGTTGGGACCCCGTCTGCTGTACGTGAGCACTCTGTGCCTCGTCATCAGTGGGCAATGACGAGGAAGGACCCACCGGGGAGGAGGCAGCTTGGCGTCCACCCCGGCCACGAGTAGCCCGTATTCTATTCATAGCTGACTTTGTATAGATAAAGTGTAAAGAAATTATTACATTAAAAATAATAATTAGGCAGAAAAAATCATCAGCACTATATGAACAGAGTATAAAACACAATAGAAACCAAGTTCTTACTACATATTTTTCGTGATGTTACAACATTACAACTCAATCATTTTCAGTTTGGGAATCATCATCATCTTCATCACTAAAATCGTCATCCTCTTCTTCATGGGACTCGTCGTCCTCTTCATCTTCTAATTCATCCTCTTCATCAGTAGACTCAGTCACATCATCTTCAACACTTTTCACGTCTTCCGCGTCATCATCTACGACTTCTTCTCCTACATGAAGTGTTGTTGGAAGAGGAAGATCGTCCTCCTCGTTGTTCACCTCAACAAGTAACAAGACATGTGGTTGGTCGGCTTGAAAGGTGTCTACTTCACTGTCATATGTCACGGGCAATTTCTTGAACTTGATAACTGTATACCAATGAGATTTGGGATTTGCGACGTCCTCCGCGTAAAAGACTTGTGCAGCTTGACTAGCAAACACAAACAGCTCGTCTGATGCAAGTCTTGACTTGACATTGACATCTACAATCCCTTGAGAGCTAACACGGATTCCTCTACTGCATGTGACATCGAACCACGTACACTTGAACATTACCAGGCAATTTTCAGAACCCAAATATGCTAGCTCAACAATCTTATCTAGCTCTCCATAAAAGTCCATGCAATTCTCGTCATAACAGTCGCCGTTGACCAAGACTCCACTATTTTGGGTTTGTTTTGTTCAGTCATCATCCTTTACATTAAACCTAAACTCGTTGATGATATAGCCTCCATGACAAGATGCTTGTTTATTAGGGCCTTGAGCTAGTAATTTCAAGCAGGAGGCTATTGGTTTATCCATTGACTGAACCTATTATAGATGACGCTAAAATTAAGGATAAATCAGTATACTAATTGGCCACATAACTGTATATAACACATAATATAATTTCATTAAAGACTTACACGCCTTCTGAACCACTGTACAAATTGTGATTTTCAATGAGATTCAAGTCCAGTAGGATGAATGATTAAAGATTCTTCATCGAACTCACTGCAAACCAATATAGTTGACTCGCTTATCACACACTTTCAATTATGTAAAGCAATTTTTTTAAGACATTAACTTACTCAACAAATGCTGAAACTTTGTCACAATTTAGAAGGGCATATATTGTTGCAGCACTGTACTCTTCATCCGTTAGCCATCGAGTATAGGTTCGGCCGAACGGACTACCGACTGCTTGAATATTGACAATTGCCCTTCCAAATTTGTGCTTGATCCGGGGTCATTTCGGCCTAGTTGATTTAACCTTGTATCAACATAAGGCTCAAAATATTGGTTACAAAAATTTACAAGCTCTTTCATTACGTAAGCCTCCACAATTGAGCCCCCAACACGAGCTTTATTACGGATTTTTTTTTAAATGGAACATGAACCTAAAAGTTTAGCGAATCGAGTTAGGTGGAATATCAATGATAACAGGTTTTGCATTAAGTGTAAACGAAAAACTGTAACAAGTTTAAAGATTACCTCTCGAATGGATACATCCACCGATATTGCACAGGTCCACCCATCTTAGCTTCATATGCCAAGTGAACAGGCAGATGCTCCATTGAATCAAAGAACGAAGGTGGGAAGATTTTCTCCAGCTTGCAAATCGTCACCACAATGTTCTTCTCAAGCACTTCCATGTTACTCACCCGGATCGTAGAAGAACATATATCTCGAAAGAAATGAGATAATTCAGTCAAAGTCTCGCAAACAACCCGTGGCAACAGTCCCCGGAAGGCAATAGGAATGAATCTCTCCATGAATACGTGGCAGTCGTGACTCTTCATCCCTTGGAACTTGCATTCCGATACATTGCAACAACGAGATATGTTGGACGCAAACCCATCCGGAAGCTTCAAATTCTTAACCCACTGACAGACCTTCTCCACTTGTTTCTTGTCTAGACAGTAAGGTGCTTTCGGAAGTATCGTCCTCCCGCTGACTGTCCAGGATGCAATTCACGGCGTACACCCAACTGTTGTAGATCCCTTCTCGCTTTAAGGTGATCTTTCGATTTGCCCTTGACATTCATCACTGTGTTGAACACATTATCAAAAACGTTCTTCTCAATATGCATCACATCCATGTTGTTTCGGATAACGAGCGTCCTCCAGTAGGCTAACTCCCAGAAAATACAAAATTTCCTCCAGTTGTGCTCTTTCCCGTACCCTGGAATCTTCTGATCTGGCACACCCTTGCCGTGTGGTATGTCAGTATCAAGTGCCTCCAGGTGTGAGAGCACTTCTTCACCAGATGGGTAGTCCAGTGTGACAACCTCACGCTCGATTGTCCCGTCAAATTTATCCTTCTGCCTACGAACTGATGGCCCGGTGGCAAAAGCTTACGGTGACATCCGAACCACGAGGGCTTTCCGCCGTGCTTTAACGTATGACCGGGGTTCACGCCCATACAAGCAGGGCATGCTAGCTTCCCATGTGTGCTCCAGCCACACGTCATTCCCAATGCAGGGAAATCATGTATAGTCCACATCAAAGCAGCCCTCATCTGAAAATTCTGTTTAAGGGATGCATCATATGTTTCGACTCCATGATTCCATAACTGTTTTAACTCATCAATCAACGGCCTTAAATACACATCTATGTCCTTGCCGGGACTCTTCGGCCCCGGAATAAGCAACGACAAGAACATGTACGGCTTCTTCATGCACATGCCTGGTGGAAGGTTGTACGGGACAATAATAACAGGCCAACAGGAGTAAGGCGTGGTAGACTGACCGAAAGGGTTGAACCCATCGGTTGCCAGACCAAGTCTAACATTCTGAACTTCCTGAGCAAAGACTGGATGCCTGCGGTCAAACTCCTTCCACGCCTCTCCATCAGCTGGGTGTGTCAGCACATCGGCATCGTTGCTACGAGTCTCACGGTGAGCCCTCATATGTTCAGCCGTATTGGAGGAGTAGTACATTCTCTGAAGCCGTGGTGTGATAAAAAAATATCGCAATATCTTCCATGCAATGTTTTTCTTCTTCCCTTTGTCCGGTTTGTACCTCGAATGATCACATACTGGACACTGTGAAATCCTTATTCTCTTTCCAGAATAATACACAATCATTATTGCACGCATCTATCCGCTCATAGCTCAACCCAAGTTTCCTCATCATCTTCTTCGCGTCATAGTACGACAGGGGTAGCTTTTCACTTTCAGGCAAAATTTCTTTGATTAAAGTAACAAACTCGTTAAATCCTTTCTCACTCAGCCCGTGGTCTGACTTCAACTGTAATAACCTACTAACCACAGACAATCGTGTGTTTCGAAGCTCCATCCCACAACGGCTCTTCTGCGTCTCTCAACAACTCATAAAACTGATGAGCCCCCTCGTTTGGCTGTTGGGGACTTCGGTGCCACGGTCGTCACCCCAGTCAACATTTTCATGCCCAGCATCCATACTCATATCTCGGTAATTATACCGTGCCTCCTCCCTGACTTCAACTTGATTAGTCGGGTTGGACGACAACACTATCGTTTCCCCGTGTTGCGTCCACCTTGTGTATCCACCCATAAAACCGTACCAACGAAGATGCCATTTTACTTCAAGTATTTTTCTCCAATGCAACAACTCACATTTACCGCACGAACATCTTATCTTACCAAAGTCAACATGTACAGGATGCGCGTAAGCGAGGTCAAGAAATTCGTCAACGCGATCCTCAAAATCATTAGCATTCTTCCTTTTCATCCAACTTCGATCTATCGACATGACGACTGAGATAACGTACTATATACCACCTTCAATTATGACCAATAATTAGGCAAGGTCGATGTAAATATGAATGCATGCATGTGACAACATGTCTATATGTATCCCCTCCACTCTCTAATAGGTAGTGGTCTTATCCCATTTAGAAACATGTTTATAAAACAGTTTCCAACTAATGCTTAGTCATATGTCTACGAAAAATTCGGCAGCACCTCCCAGCATTTCTCCAAGTACACGACATCGATTAGGTGTTCTAACATTCATCTAATCTTGCCTTGCAAAGTTTGACGGATGTTAGAACACCAGATCTGTATGCACCCGAAGAAACACATGAGATCGTGTACCAAATATCCACGACATAGAACACAGAGCATGAGTCGATACACCGTTTTATAAATACTTAGTTTTTTCAAATTGTCCAAACTGGACATCCAAAGCTTATTACAAAGCATTACTTTGTAATGAGTACCTTTGAACAGGAACTAAGGGTTTTTATGCATGCATGCGTTCAGAAATTGGTACCATATACAAGAATCTGAAATATCCAAATTGCAAAAAGATCGTTGCATATGTTACCAATTTCACTTTAATTAAATTCGTTGGCAACGAGTTGAACCATCTCATTGCCAATGGACCTCGCTTACAAATATTCGTAATGCAGGGTTTTATAAACAACGAGTAATTGAACCATCTCTGTGTAATATGGATTAATTATGGGATGTACAAGGGCATATTAGGATAAATTAGGGATGTACTAGGGTTAAGTAGGGTAATTAGGGTTGGTAAGTTTAAATATGATAATTAGGGCAACTTCCAGTAATTAGTATGTAATTAGGTTTATTTAGGGTTACTTGGAGATGTGTTAGGGGTTAATAAAGGTTAACTAGGGTTTAGGGTTGAGTGTTTAGGGTTTAATTAATCTAATTAGGGTTTAATAAGATATGTTAGGCCTAATTAGTGTGAATTAGGAGTACTTTGGGCTAATTATAGCTAATTAGGGTTGATTAGGACTAATTAGGGATAATTAGAGCTAATTAGGGTTCAATTGTGCGGTTTAGTGTTGATTAGTCCTAATTAAGGTTAATTGAATTCTTACGGTTAATGACGACTAATTAGGTTTAGGGTTTAGCGTTTAGGGTTCAATTAATCTAATTAGGCTTTAATAAGATATGTTAGGGCTAATTAGTGTGAATTAGGAGTACTTTGAGCTAATTAGGGTTCAATTGTGCGGATTAGTGTTGATTAGTCCTAATTAGGATTAATTGGGTTCTTACGGTTAATTACGACTAATTAGGTTTAGGGTTTAGCGTTTAGGGTTTAATTAATCTAATTAGGATTTAATAAGATATGTTATGGCTAATTAGTGTTAATTAGGAGCACTTTGGGCTAATTATAGCTATTTAGGATTGATTAGGATTAATTATGGCTAAATACAGCTAATTAGGATTTACTTGTGCGGATTAGTGTTGATTAGTCCTAATTAGGGTTAATTGGGTTCTTATGGTTAATTAATTATGATTAATTAGGCTAACTATAATCAATTAGGGTTAATTGGATTCATTAGGGTTAATCAGGATTTAGTTAGAGTTTAGGGTTTAATAAGATATGTTACTCATAATTAGTGTTAATTATGAATAATTAGGGCTAATTAGGGTTTAATTGGGCAAATTAGTGTTAATTAGGACTTATATGGGCTGATTAGAGCCAATTAGGGTTAATTGGGTTCTTAGGATTAATTATGACTAATTAGGCTAATTAGAGCAAACTAGGGTTAATTGGGTTCATTAGGGTTAATCGAGACTAATTAAGGAAATTATAGCCAGTGCGGAGCCACTATTTCACCCCAGGGGGTGCTAAAAATACCGCGTTAACCTAATTAACCTAATTTTAACAACCCACCATTCAACTAAGTCACAGATATCTCAATCCAATTGGGTCCCATCCTCCGTCAACAATCTCAATTCTCAAATTCTTAATGCACAGTCAACAATCTCAATTCTCAAATGCTCAATGCATAGTTAACAAAATTATATAAAGAATGAAAATTGACATAAAGAAGTCTAACAATTAGAACTAAATCACAGATATCCTAGAAAGCACCGACATGTCATATAAGTCGAGGTATGGTGTCCGAGACCTACTGACACCTCGACACATCACCGACACCTCCGAACATAATCCAACCGACACCTCTCATACAAAGAATGTTTTCTATTTACCTAGATATCTATGTAGAAGCAAACCGAAGGAACATCCTCTTACTACTATCTTTTAAATTAATATCAGTTATTTGTTTCAGAAATTGAATCTCTCTCTTCTTTTTGTGATGTTTTAAAATTGAGTACACTTTCTAAAGGGTAGACTGACATCATCGTCAGAACTGTTTGAGAGCCTTATAAAGTGTTGGTTCATACCAGACCACCGAGCTAAGGCATACCTCACTCCAACATAGCAAAAAAGACTTGAACCTGTGTTATTTGACAAGGAGAACAAATTAAACCACTGGTATTGTCACATGTCTTCTGCTGACACCAAGCAAACACTTTTATCTCATGAAGATTTTGGTGGTAGGCTCTTTCTATATGGCAAAAACTCAATTGGGTGCTCTCTCGTGTTACTTCTGGATGGACACTAAATAAGGCATTAAAAGCATTCTAAAGTAGTACTTTAGGAGTCTTGCCCCAACCACCATATACACTTTGACGTCCTCAATGACAAAACACTTAAACGAATTTGGAAAACCAGTACTTACTTTCACAACCGCATAAATCAAATCATAGCCAAAGTCTTTACTATTAAGTGTTTGTTGAGAACTCAAATGTCAAACTGAAGATGGAAAAAGTTGGATTGGTTCTTCTATTGCTACTCCAAATATGAGCTAGCTAGCCACTTTGTATCCACTTTAAAATTCAGGGTCCATCTGTTTCCCTCCAAGATGTCATGTCTATGTTTAGTTGACCTGTGAGCCCACAAATCACTAGCAAATTTTCATTGCCATATCTTACCTTATAATTTCTTGTTAGAGTTAGATTTGTATGATAATACCATTACTAAGAAAGAAGAGGGCACTAATACTTTTTTTGAATTGAACTTAGGTGTTTGGACTTCAGTGAACAAACATATATCTGGCCAAAAGCAAGATATATGTTTCAGTTCAATCTCATTGCTCATCATGAATCAATCCTTTGTCAATATGTTCGTGCCTTGTTCGAACTTCTTCAGTGGTTAAAGGACAAAAGCCAAGCTATTCTATGTTCTTGGCTCCACCAAGACAATCTTAGAAAGTACTCCCCTCACATACCAGTCTCTCTCTCTCTCTCTTTTGAGACACGTACACATAGTAGAGATCCAACTATTGAGACAAGTAAAGCAAGATTGAGACAGGTAAATTCGGTAAAGCAAATTAATGTATATGCTTGAATATCGGCAGAATAGAATGCAAATCCATTAAAGCAAAAAATCAAGCGCAAAATCAAGCACTTGAGACAAGTAAAGCAATAAATCAAGCAAATTCAGTAAAGCTAAAAACAAGCACGATTGAGACAAGTTTAAAACCGTACCAAAGTTGTAGATCTGGCCAGAGTTGGTGAGGCCGTGAGTGTCCCCAAAGGTGGCGCGGCGTCAGTGGGATGTGGAGGGTGTTGTCGGTGGTGGGTCGCCGTGAAGGGGGCTCGCCGAAGGTTAGATTGCCGATGGGTGGAAACGGGGATAGAGAGAGAAACAGGGAGAGAGGAAATGCAGATCTATGTTAGTTAAAGGACTTTTAGAGACAAAATAAGCCGTTGCTAAAAGATAATCAACGGATTTTTTTAGTGACGGTATTACTACGTGGCTTAAAAAATATTAAAAAAACCATCAAAAATTACAAATTTCCTAAAAATATTTAGCAACGGGACCACTGTCGTTCAAAGTTCGTCGGCAAAACATTTTGTCAACGGACTTTTACCGACGGTAAATCCCGTCGCTGAAAGACGGCGCTAAAAGTCCATCTCTAAAGACATCGTTTCTTGTAGGGTGAGCTACAGCAACAAATGTTTCTTCATAGTCAATACCATATTCCTGTGTAAAACCTTTTGCTACCAAACGGGCCTTATGCCGGTCAATGGAGCCATCAGAGCGAGTCTTAGTTTTATAGACCCATTTGAATCCAACTGCTGTTTTTCCAGGAGGTAGATCAATTAGATCCCAAGTATGGGTTTTAGCCGGTGCCTGTAACTCATCGTGCATTGCTTGCTGCCAAGCAGGATTAGAACTAGCCTCGCGATAAGACTGAGGCTCATGTAAAGAAATAATAGCAGAAAAACAAGGAAAGTTCTGAAAATATGTTGGAGGTTTTCGTGCCCTCTGTGGACGATCACGAAGGGAATGTGTAGATTCAATAACCTCAGAGACAGATGGTGGACCTTGATCAGGTGTAACAGGATCAGTAAGGCGAGCAGACATCTCAGGAGGGGCCGTAAAGTCATTAGATTATTAATTGGTAAAAAAATGAAAAACTAGATGAAGGACGTAAATGAAAAGAAGAGATAGAGGAGAACATCTTATGTTCCCAAAAAACAACATGGCGAGAAATATGTAAATGATTAGAGACGGGATCCCAACACCGATACCCCTTATGTTCAATACAATACCCTGTGAAACAGCAAAGACATGCACGAGGTCCTAATTTTGCATGCTCGTGAGGTTGGAGAAGAATGAAACAAGCACAACCAAAGACTTTAAGCATACTATAGTCGAGAGAGGACCCATATAGATGATCATAGGGAGTCTGATTACCAATTGTGGGAGATGGAACACAATTGATGGTATAGACAGCCGAAAAACATCTTCCCCCAAAAAAATTTCAAGACACGAGGCAGAAATAAACAAAGCACGAACAGTGTCTAGAATATGTGGATGTTTACGTTCAAAACGCCCATTCTGTTGAGAAGTGCTGGGACACGATCTATGAGTAATGGTTCCATCCTTTTGAAGAAGCTGGAGAAACTCTTCTGATTTGTATTCCATGGCATTATCAGTACGAAAAAGCTTAATATTGCGAGAAAATTGAGTTTTGACTATGGTAACAAAAGTATGATATATTTGAGATAATTCAGATCGATTTCGCATCAAATATAACCATGTAAAACGAGAATAATCATCAATAAAAATAACAAATTATTTGGATCCTCCCATAGTAGTGCTTGGAGAAGGCCCCAAAATATCAGAGTGAACGAGATCAAATGGAGCAGAAGAAATTGAAGTACTTAAATAAAATGGAAGTGCAGATTGTTTAGTAAGCTGACATGGTAAACAATCAAAAATTTTAGAACTAACGACACCTAACAAACCACTAGATATTAGAGGATGTAGCCGAGAAAATGAAGCATGACCTAAACGAGAGTGCCACAACTCAAGAGAATTTTGTGAAGCAACTGAGGTAGCAGATTGAGGCAGAATGGTAGAAAATGAGGGATGTATAAATTGATGAGCTCAAACATCATCCAACTTTACAGCCAATCACATTAGTTTGGTCCGTCTCTGGATCCTACACACAACAACCAGTATGAGAAAAGTGTAAGTCAATTCCAAGATCACAAAGTTGACCAATAGATATAACGTTTAACTTAAGATAAGGGATAAAGTAAGTATCAGGAAGAGACAAGGTAGAGTAAGATATATCGTTTAACTTAAGATAAGGGATAAAGTAAGTATCAGGAAGAGACAAGGTAGACGTAGAGACATGACCAACATGATTAACAAGCATATGAGAACCATCGGCAGTATGAATAAGTGGATAGTTGGACATATGCTGCTTAGAGACAAAAGAAAAAGGATCATATGTCATATGATTGCAGCACCCAGAATCAAAATATCAAGAGGAGTTACCTGAAGTAACTGAAAGAGCAAAGGAAGACGGTGTAATACCCCGAACCTAGGTTTACCCAGTTATCATTACTTTAGCGACAATTTCTAGAAGTGATGTTCTTTTGAGTTTTAGCCACGATAGTTTAACTTAACATCAACATTTTAATTAGCGACTTATACTGAGAATAATTTTACTGAACATCAATGTACTTTCTTAACAACTTTTAGCAGGCAAAATTTTAGCATCGCTATACTCTTAGCGACGAATTAGGTAGCCGGGTTAGCTAACAAGACCATGAAAATTTTTCTAACACCTAAACTTTAGTAAACCATATATTTGGACCCCTTTACAATAATGGAAAGTAGGTGGTAAAACTTAAAATAGCTAGTGAAAGCTAGGGGAATTTTAGCAACATGTCAACCTAGTGCTATATATATACACATATAACCTAAAATTAGGTCAGCCGCCAAGACTTCTCTTCATCTGTTAAATATACAACAGAGAGTGGGTGACAGACAGAGAGAAGAGGCTAGAGAATTGCTGAAGTATTTCGACAGATTTGGGTAAGCTTCTTCACCTTATTATGATAATTTTAATGCGTCTAGATCATGTAAGCGTGTCTTGGTGCGTGAGTTATGCAATCTGCCGCTTGAAATAAGAGTGTGCGTGAAGGGAAATCTTGCGGGTGTGTGCCGCGTGACTGGACAAGCAGCCAACAAAGCCATGTTGGCTGCCGTGATGGATAACTGTCCCAAATGCTTGAAAATGTGAGACTGCATGGTCGAGGGGGAGGCTGCCAATAGCAGCTACAGCCGCTGTGTGTGTGTGTGTGCGCGCGCGTGTTTAATGGGTGCGTGCGTTAGCGTGTATTTGAGCAGATATGCTCATAGGACGAAGGGTAACGATAAGTCACAACCATGTGAATATGGGTGCAGTTTAGAGTTTAGTGTGTTGTATGTACGTACATATGAGATGGGTGCAAAAATTATATGTGGTTCCAAGTTTAATGGGGTGAAACTGGGTTGCATGAGTGGCGAGGAGATGAGAAATAAAGCTACTGCCGTGAGGCAATAGCTTTGAGGAATTGTATGATGTTGTGAAAATGAAGTAGATTTATGTGTGTGTGTATATATATATGTCATGTGGGAGGAAAGGTTGTATGCATATATTTGTGGTTTGTTCATGGAGAAAACATGAACCAGGAAGACCCACTGCCGTGGCAGTGGGTGTGGGACTCATGAATTATGTTTGTATGAGAATTTAGGGAAAGTGTTTACATACATATGACTAAGCAAGTGATAAGATTTATGGGTGTTGTAAAGGTGGGTGAGTGAAAGGCTAAGAAAATGGGTGCTATGGGGTGAGGTGGTTATGGGTATGAGAGTACGACTAAGTGTAAATGGGGAAGATGATATTGTAGCAAGAGAGAGAAAATCTTTGTTTTTTTAAAATTAAACTCAAAAGTGTCGCTAATGAAAATATTGTTTTAGCAGTTCTTCTCCGAATTTTAAAATATATCTACAAACTTATTTGGACAAAACTCAAAGAAGCATCTTATATTAATTTTGCAAGATCTACACACAGTAAAAATTTCAGATTTTTCGGAGCTTGGGAAGCCTTCTAACTAATTTTATCGAAACAAAAGATTTCGGTGCATTTTAAAATAGCAAATTAAATTATTAAAATATGAAACTTCCACAATAATCTTATATATCGAGGATAAAGTAGTTCCTAATGTTTTGAAAGTTTTTAAAGTCGTTTGCTATTTTAACGGTCTTAGCAGTGTAGCGCCCGAACGGATTTAGTGTAACGCTTCATTAGCAATAGTTATTAAATTATTTCTAAGGACCTCTTCTGAACAGATTTAGACAAAGTGCGAAATAGAAACTCCCCTTAATTTTGGGAAACCTTCGACGTGAAATTTTCTCAAATTTTTTTCGGGCATAGGAAGTGTCTCAAACAATTTTATTTTCAAAATAGGCTTTTGAATAATTTAACATAGTAAACAAGATTTTTCTAAACCTAGAATTTTATAGTGATCTAAAATTACTGTGATGCTTGAGTGGTTTAAATGTATTCTTTTAGGTTATATCCAAGTGGATAATGGTATGTTAGGCATCGGGGGCGAATAGGAAATTTTACAAAGTAGGAGGGGTGGTTTGGTACACTTCACTCACTTAAGACAAACTTAATACTTAGGCGTGCTCGAGCGGTAATGAATGATGTCCTTGTGGTTTGTTATTTAGGTTTCGGTAGTCAAGAGATAGGATCGACTGTTGATCGAGCTCAAGAACAAATTACTGAGCAAGTAAGTACTCCTGCCATATTCCTCCGTATACCCTATTTTTGTTTATGTATATGTATAAATGAATTGTTCCAATTAGAAGTTTTAAAGCCTTTTACATGCTACTGCTTTTGTGTAAATTGTTTGATGAGAAAATGCATAAAAAATGCCATGGAATGTTTTCTATGAGTAGTGTTTAAAGTTGGCTTATGTTGAATGAGACGGTATTTCTGGCTTGGTTGTTGCGCCCTATATCCACGGGGGAAAGTTGGATTGTTGGGTCCTGGTCAACTGGACGATACGTTGACGCACAGTACTGTTGCTCGTGGTGCGCCCTTGCATCCACACCAATATGTATCCCGGATGAAGGAGGGATTGTGGGCCCTAGTCGGGGGGCGCATACCCTGACCAAATAATGTTCATCCCAGGTGGAGTAGGGATTGTGGGCCCTAGTCAGGGAGAACGTACGCTGACCGCAACATGCCTATGTTATGATGAACTGTGATAGTTTTTGTTGAGCCTACTTGATGTCATACTTCGTTTCTGAGAATCTTGGATGAATTGCTTTCAAAAGTATATATATGCATATTATCTCTTGTGAAATGTTTACCAGTTTTAAATTGAAGAAAACTATGGCATGTTTCATGTTTTTATGAATCCCAAAATCTATTTTAGGGATATGGTTTGTGTACTTACTGGGCCCCAAGCTCATCCCTTTTTATAAATGTTTTCAGGCGATCAACTAGATGAACATGAGTATTATGAGGGAAATGACAATGAAGCCGCAGGAGATGCTCATTAGCAAGTTGTTTAAGCCTTTGAAAAATTGTAGAACTGCCAGTTATTTATTTGAATTGTTCGTAGCTTAATTTTAGGAGGTTTCTTTAAAATAAATGCTATCGGTCTCTATGGAGGATTTCAGTAGAGATGATTTGGGAAAGAGTTGTAAGGGCATCTTTAGAATTTCATGTTATGTTGATAGTTAATGTATGATTTTAGAATTGTGTACAGGTTTTAGCGAGTAAGGCCTGGCAGAGCCCTAAATTGGAGTCTATTGGGTCTGCGGCCGGTCACGTGCCTAACTCGTGGGCCTGCCCGTGGGTTTGGGTCGTGACAGACGGAGTACTAGAATTAGACATGATTTGCTTTACTATTTTAGCAACATCATTAACCGAGAAAGCGAAAGACGAGGAATCGGTAGTACATAATCAGCAGCAGAGTGGGAAGGAGGCTTGAACCTATACTGAATCCCTGGTTTTGGTGGAACACTAGTTGAGCTGGTATTCTTGAACCATTTTTCAGGTTTACGAGGACAGTCTTGTAGGAAGTGACCAGCGCTAATCTTACGACATAGTCTGCAAAGGTGTACAGGGCAATCAAGAGTTTAATGACCGAACATATGGCAGTACCGGCATTCTTGCTGAAAGGAAGAAGATGACGAACATCTCAAAGCTGATGAGGGAGAAGAGATGTGTAATGGTCGGGTAGGAGCAGCAAGAACGGTATCAGGACGACGGGTTTGCAGAAGGCCTCAACAAGTTTTTTCATAAAGAAGTTTAGCAACAGCATTGTCTAGGGTAGGTAATGGACTTCGATGTAGGAGGGAGCTTCGGACAGATTCATAAGCATCAGTAAGAGAAATAAGAAATTGGATAAGGCGAAGGTGGTCACGGTAAATAATAAAATGAGTTGAATCCTCAGAACAAGTCCATGATGGTTCTTCTGAAAGTTCTAATTAATCCCAAATCCCTTGCATCTGAGAAAGAAAGCTATTGATAAACTGACCAGACTCTTGTTTCATCAGGTGAAAGGAATCATGAAGCTGAGACTGATGAGCAGGATCTGCAGTAGTGTATCTCTGAGCCAAAAGATCCCAAATTTCTTTGGCAGTATTATAGCGGCCAAGATGTGCAGTAGTGTATCGTCTGTTGATAGACAGACAAAACAGAGGTATTGCAGAAACCAGGTGACTATCTGATATTTTTGCTATCCCAATCGTCAAGTCTTTCACCGAATTTTTGTTAAGGTTCACCTGCAGTTTGGACGGGTATAGTAATATCGCCAGTAAGGTAGCGCCACAATTTCTTACCTTTGAGGAAGCTACGCATAGCTTGGGCCCATAAAATATAATTAGAACCATCAAGGATGATAGAAATAGGCTAAGCAAGATCCATTGCAGTCACCAAGCAAAGAGATGAGGAAGAGATAATAAAGGAACCGAATGAGAGGCTCAAAAAAATAAAAGATATGAACGGAATTTGAGCAAATGGATGGCAAAAATGAGTTTAGAACGATAAAAAATGTTGGGAATTGGTCTGGAACCTGAGAAAACCAAATCAAGTGAACGAGTCAAAATGAACCTAAAATAGTGAACCGGGTGTCTGGTCAGGTCGGGTCTGCACGGACTGGCTGCAAATTTGGATACGGGTCAGGTAGGCGGGTTGTGGGTTAGCCAAGAATTCTGGAGATCAGGCGAAGAAGCGTGTGGGCCCGTGGGAGCATGTGGAGGGCACGTGGGGGCGGGTGCAGACACGTGGAACACTGGTGGCGCGTGGATCTGATGGCAAAAACTTGGGGTGGCGCGTGGAGACGAATTTGGTGGCGTGGTTGGCGGCGCTGTGATCGGGGGAAAATATGGAATCTTGTGGTGGTGTTGGATTAGAAATTGAGCAGAAGAAAGTTGATGAACAATGACCTTGGGCGGTGGCTTAGGCGGTAGATAGCTGGTTCGATTGTCACGGCTCTGGTATCATGTTAGAAGAGAAGATATTATACTTGTATATCACAGAATATGTACTTGTATATAGGCATGGATGTAGTACCCAACAAGGACTTGGAAACCCTAAAGAATATTCTAGATTAGGGAAAATAACAATATAACCCATTGACTACATACAATCTTACAAATTTATATCTATATAATATAAAATAAGCGAAGCGAGAACTTCTATGCACGACACATCATCACAGAGATATAACTTCTTTGCTTGACACGCCATCACATTATGTTTTGAATGTGAAAGAGAATTATAACTATTATAAGTGTCACTAAAGGTTTAAAATATTATCTTGGATGAGATTCTTATTTCTTGATAAGTTAATTTCCGTATTACTAAACCTTATATAATTGAAAAACTAACTCTAAACATTCTAAAACTCGAACTGATCGATGATTTTAATTTATTAGAACTTAATTTTGATTATTGTATCCTTAAAACCACTCTATAATATAAATATAAAAATTCTTATATCTTAAAAATGAAAATAACATACTAGATTTAGAAGAGAAAAAATAATAATGCTACAATTGAGAACATTATCTTGGATGGGATTCTTATTTCTTGATAAGTTAATTTACATACTACTTAGCCTTATATAATTGAAAAACACATTCTAAACGTTCTAAAACTCTAACTGATAGATGAACTAACTTATTAAGACTTAATTTTGACTATTGTATCCTTAAAATCACTGTCTAATATGAATATAAAAATTCATATATCTTAAAAACGAAAATAACATACTGGATTTAGAAGAGGAAAAAAAATAATGCTATAATTGAGAATATTATCTTAGATGGGGTTCTTATTTCTTGATAAGTTAATTTCTATATTACTAAGCCTTATATGATTGAAAAACAAATTCTAAACATTCTAAAACTCTAATTGATTGATGAATTAACTTATCAGGACTTAATTTTGACTATTGTATCCTTAAAACCACTTTTTAATATAAATATAAAAATTCATATATCTTAAAAACGAAAATAACATTTTAGATTTAGAATAGAAAAAAAAATGATCAAACAATTGAAAATATTATCTTGGATGGGATTCTTATATCTTAATAAGTTAATTTCTATATTACTAAGCCTTACATAATTGAAAAACAAATTCTAAACGTTCTAAAACTTTAATTGATTGATGAACTAACTTATTAAGACTTAATTTTGACTAATGTATCCGTAAAATAACTCTCCAATATGAATATAAAAATTCATATATCTTAAAAACGAAATTAACATAGTAGATTTAGAGTAGAAAAAAAATGATGCTACAATTGAGAATATTATCTTGGATGAGGTTCTTATTTCTTGATAAGTTAATTTATATCTTACTAAGTCTTATATAATTGAAAAACAAATTCTAAATGTTCTAAAACTCTTATGGATTGATGAACTACCTTATTAGGACTTAATTTTGACTATTGTATCCTTAAAACTACTCTCTAATATGATATAAAAATTCTTATATCTTAAAAATGAAAAGAAAAGACTAGATTTAGAAGAGAAAAAAATGATGCTACAATTGAGAATATTATCTTGGATGGGGTTCTTATTTGTTGATAAGTTAATTTTCATATTATTATGCCATATATAATTCAATAACAAATTTTAAACGTTCTAAAATTCTAACTCATTGATGAACTAACTTATTATGACTTAATTTTGACTATTGTATAGTTGAAACCACTATCTAATATGAATATAAAAATTCATATATCTTAAAAACGAAAATAATATACTAGATTTAGAAGAGAAAAAAAAAGATACTACAATTGAGAATATTATCTTGGATGGAGTTCTTATTTATTGATAAGTTAATTTTCATAAGCCTTATATAATTGAGAAACAAATTCTAAATGTTCTAAAACTCTAATGGATTGATGAACTACCTCATTAGGACTTAATTTTGACTATTGTATCCTTAAAATCACTCTCTAATATGGATATAAAAATTCATATATCTTAAGAATAAAAATAACATACTAGGTTTAGAAGAGAAAAAAAAATGATGCTACAATTGAGAATATTATCTTGGATGGTGTTTTTATTTGTTGATAAATTAATTTTCATATGATTAAGCCTTATATAATTGAAAAACAAATTTTAATGTTCTAAAATTCTAACTCATTGATGAACAACTTATTATGACTTAATTTTGACTATTGAATCATTGAAACCACATCTAATATGAATATAAAAATTCATATATCTAAAAAACGTAAATAATATACTAGATTTAGACGAGAAAAAAACGATGCTACAATTGAGAATATTATCTTGGATATAGTTCTTATGCTTTGATAAGTTAATTTTCATATTACTAAGTTTTATATAATTGAAAAACTAATTTTAAGCGTTCTAAAACTCTAACTGATTGATAAACTAACTTGTTAGGAACTAATTTTGACTAATGTATCCTTAAAACCACTCTCTAATATGGATATAAAAATTCATATATCTTAAAAACGAAAATAGCATACTAGATTTAGGTGAGAAAAAAATGACGTTATAATTGAGATTGAAAAAATAAATAATGTAATAATTGCTTAAATTGTTTAAAAATTTGTGATGTAATGATTTAGTACAATAGCTTTTGGAATCCTTTTGGTAGTTAATGTTATTTTTTGGATAGAACCACACAAACAACAAATGATTGTACAATTATTATTCATTAAAATTATAATAATGATAAAGTTTATTCATAAATCTGATAGTTGAAAAGGACTTAAAGCTATATACTAAACACGTCAATGTGGTATGTAAATATTACTTTGGATGTCATTCCTATTTTGAAGTTTATTTAATTTTGCAGGAACTATATAAGGGCTATACAAGTAAGCCTTATATGATGTGAAAACTAAGTCTAAAACTCTAATTATACGAATTTGTTAGGATTTGATTTTGACTATCGTGTTCTAAAAACTAACTCCCTCATACAAAAACAAAAAACCAAGTAAAAAAATATAATATATGGATATTTAGAACAAAAAAATTATGTAAGAGTTAATTTAAGTTTATTGTAATGTAATAAATGTATATTTATTTACACATAACATAGTCATTGCAAAAATTATCTATATAATATATAAATAAATAATCAAATTATAGGACAATTTTTTACTTTGATATCAACAAAGTGGCTACATAAGCATAAATGAGATTTTAAAAAGAATTACATATGTAAAATATAAAATATATCTATGTAATTCTACAAGACAAACAATTAACCATTTCGTTTTTGCAAAAGACCTTACGATCAATGAAAAGACTTTTTTTTATTTATACTTAATTAAATTTTTATGGAAAAAAAAACTATGAGTGCACTTAGTAGAAATAAAAACTATAACTACATGGCGACAAGTTATTAAAGATGTAGAAAATAATTCCAACACTTCAAAACAAAGACACGTCATCTTCATTAATTTAATTTTATCATTACTAGCATCTTACAAAAACTAAAGAAACATGAGCGCGCAGACGCAGACACACACACACACACACACACACACACATATATATATATATATATATATATATATATATATATATATATATATATATATATATATATATAAGTTGCAAACACGATATGGTTGTCCACCCTGAAGGGATGAATGGTCCAAATTTTTTTTTTCAAAAGTTGTCAGTCATCCACTACACAGTGTAGTAGACAAATCTTTTTACCAAATTGCCCCTCCACCTTCGTCTGCTACACTGTGTAGCGGATGACTTTTTGACTGACACACGTCAAATTAATGTCCCATCAGTTCTGTTCCTCCACGACTGTTACTTTGTCCACATTCCCAACGTCCGTTTCTTAATGTAGCGGGCGTGTAAATAGTGTCCGCTACATTATATGGCAGACGGTCTATATATACACACAAGAAATTAACTTCGAAACTCTTCTCTGTTCCTTCTACTCATAAATTATTCTAGCAGAGTTGGCAAGCAGATCTGCGCAATTTCTTTCCAAGAAGTCCTTTAATCATCTAATTAATCACGTAAGTTCACAAACCAATCATTTATTTGTTCATAATCTAGAGTTGTGATGAGTATTGCGTTTTATGCATGATCTTGATTATTTATTAAGCATGTGCTAGTGTTGAAAATTTATATATATATATATATATATATATATATATATATATATATATATATATATATATATATATATATATATATATATATGTATAGCGTATTATTTGTGCATGTGATGGCGTTGGTAAAATCCGATTCAGTGTATGTGTGTGTGTGTGTATAGATATATATATACACACACACACACACACATATATATATATATATATAGGGGGCCGATCCACACCCACCGGTGGAGAAATAAGAATTTCTCCACCGAACCGCAGGTAAGAGCAGCGGTTGGGCCACGTGGCGAAAAAGGTGTACGGCCACTGCATTAATGGCAAAAAAAGCACGAGAAATGTCACGAGAAACGGTGAGAAAATGGCGAGAGAGAGAAAAAGGACACCAACCGCATGCACAACCAGCGGTTGGCATTAATATGCCTGCCACGTGGTGTCCCCCACCCCTGCCACGTGGCCCAACCCCATGGCCCCTGCCACGTGGCGTCCCCTCCCCCTGCCACGTGGCCCACCAGCATGGCCAACCGGCGGTATTGGCGATGGCCCTGCCACGTGGCATCCCCTCCCCCTGCCACGTGGCCCAACCGCTGGAGGTACCAGCGGTTGGTCTCCGCCCCTGCCACGTGGCGTCCCATCCCCCTGCCACGTGGCCCAACCGCCGGTACCACCCGCGGTTGGTCCCCTCCCTCTGCCACGTGGCGTCCCCTCCCCCTGCCACGTGGCCCAACCGCTCCTACAACCCGCGGTTGGTCCCCTCCCTCTGCCACGTGGCGTCCCCTCCCCCTGCCACGTGGCCCAACCGCTCCTACAACCCGCGGTTGGTCCCCTCCCTCTGCCCCACGTGGCGTCCCCTCCCCTCATCCGCAGGGCCCAACCGCTTCTACAACCCGCGGTTGGTCCCCTCCCCCTCCCGCGTGATGCCCCACATGGTGTCCTTCCCCACGATGCCACGTGTCGTCCTTCCCTCGCCCGTGATGCCCAACGTGGTGTCCTTCTGCCGAAATTTTTTTTTTGCAGCAGCCTTTGACCGCATAAACACCCACCCTTCCTCACTTTTTTCTGTCTTTTTTCTTCTCTCTTCCTCGCTTCTCTCTTTATAATCCCCTCCCCCGAACCCTTCTTCTGCACTCTGTCATCTTTTACCAACTTCCTTCGTACTTCATATCTCACCTACATAATCTCCATAACAATACAAATCAAAAAATTTTACGCTAGAAGATCGGTGGATAACCGCTAGAAGATCGGTAGTTTTTTCTTTAAATACATCAAGTCACAACAAGTAAGTATTTTGAATTTTCTTATAATTCAATGTTAGGTTTATACAAATCAGCGTATTACATTTATAGATTCCAAAACAACAATTTTTTAGGGTGCCAAATATAGACAGTTTTTCACGAATTTATAAAAAATATCTAGAGCTAGATTTTGCCAAAATGCAAAAAAGAGACCCTAGTTATTCTTAAAGGATCTGTCTCAGGTAAAAATTTCATATTTTTCCAAAGACTGGAAAGGGGTTAACTGATACGGGGAACCTTGTAACTCTGTAGTGTATTTTAAAATATCAAGCTAGCGCGATTTCGCGCGAAACTTTTATGAGAATCCTAGGATGTTGGGAAGTTCCATTCCCCAGGAATTCGGGCCATTCCGAAGCCGTTACCTATTTTTTTGGCCGAACGGCCCTTTAAGCGCTTGATCCGGACACCGGTTCGCGATTTTTGGGCGAAACCTCCGTAAAATACTTTTTATGTCAAGAATGAATTCAGGAAGCCTCAAGTAGCATTTCGAAGCACTTTTGATATTTTTTGATGCCAGGGGGCATTTCGGTAATTCGCCGCCCCGAGAGGGGTATTTCGGTAATTTTACAGTGCTAAGTTTTTTGACGGACTTTTTAGTCCAGAAATATAATTACAAAACTTGAAATGTTGTTTTGAAGCTGACGTGGCGCGCGTAGGGGTGTTTTGGTAATTTTCCCGCGCCAAGGGGTGTTTTGGTAATTTTCCCGTGCCAAGTCCATCAAACGACTTTTTAATACATTGAAATAATGACTATTGCTAATGTGTTGGTAAGCTAGGTTAAAGATCCAGTTATAATTTTGGAATGTAAATATTATGGATATTATGGACGCTAAGTTGGTTTATAATTATATTTTGTTCTTAAAGGTATGAATTTCAGCTCTGGACCTCATGATACATCAATCCTATACGATGACGATGACCACGTCGCGAGGCACGTATTTGACGGTGTCGATAGGGGTGTTTTGGAAACAATTCAAAGCACAAGGCACCTTGAAGAGTGGGTACTAAACGAGGAACAAATACAGCTATTACACCGTCAAAATTTAACCCTGTTCACCGATCCCGGGAAATGGTCTCGACACGACGATTGCCTTATATCCGCTCTAGTTGAACGATGGAGGAGCGAGACGAACTCATTTCACTTCCGGTTTGGTGAAATGACTGTTACGTTAGAGGACGTCGGATTTATACTTGGAATCCCATGTCACGGCAGACCCGTTACTTTGAACGTGCCGTCTGCATCCATAGCGAATATGGCTATGCAGTATTTTCCGGGAATTCCAAGGGCAGCGCTTACAACAAACGGCGTCAAGCTTAAATGGCTGAGAGAGCAGTACGGCGTGCTACCGGATGAATACACTCCTCAAGATTTCGTGACGTATACGAAGGCATTCCTTCTGTATATTATTGGAGCTATATTACTTCCGACGCATTCGAAAAACACGGTGCATCCGAAGTATATGGTGTTCTTGGAGGATCTTGAGGAGGTATACTCCTATTCGTGGGGTTCAGCTGTCCTTGCGCACCTATATCGAGCACTGCATAAGGCTACGAGAAACGGTGCCAAGTCCATTGCCGCCTGCCTGACTCTATTACAGGTATGAGCATTTATTTTCTTGGTAGGATCCTTAGTCAATATATTCGGGATTAATTACTAATTCCATATAATGTTTGCATTCACAGGTTTGGTCTTACGAGAGGCTACCCATGGGTCGTCCACAACCGTTGGTAGATTCCGATGAGACGTGGCCTAGGGTGTGGGCCTGGGGGCCTACGACCAACCGGAGGAGGAGACGGGTAGACCCTCACCACCATCTAAAGTTCTATCGGGGGGAACTAGAGATACTAGATGCATCCCAGGTGACGTGGCAGCCATATGGCAAGGTGATGCATCTGTTGGATGAGTGGTGTTGGCAACTTCCGGTGTCGTACGTGCTGGCAGGTTTGGTTCGGGTGCCGCTCATTCACTTCGAAGAATGTGAGTTTCAGATGCCCGATCGAGCTATGAAGCAAGCTGGCTGTCCACAAGGGATACCAAAACCCGCTGTAGACATGCGGCCATACAGGGGTGGTCGAGGGCCGAACTTCGAGGTGGCTGATGCCTTGATTTTGTTGGGTGACGAGGTGCACCAGTGGAATACCTGGCAGGAAACGTATGATAGCCTTGTATCGCTGAAGCACGACGGCATTAGTACTGAGGAATACTTACAGTGGTTTCTCAGGGTGACGCGCACGAGGGTGAATCGCCCTTCCCAGTGAAGAAGACATCGTACGCGCCACGTGAGGTCTATGACCAGTTCTGGGCATTGGCCATTGTAAGTCATGCTAGTGTTGTTTGATAATTTATTTGCGCACCTTATCGACCATTTGTCAAATATGATTAGCCATATTTTCTATGCATGTTTTTTAGGTTGACCAGGGCATTGAGGTGTTCAAGCAGCTGGAGTCGTTTGACTGGTTTGTCGCGCAGGCTCCTGACAATCTTATCAAATGGGGC